>ML785969.1:276491-289219 GCA_009831015.1 Picea engelmannii
TTTGTAGAATAAAGATACTATTAAAAAAATCGTCAAATCAAAATTTAAGGAGAAAATGTGGTGTGATAAAGAGTTAGAGGAAAAAAGAAAATTAAGGTATTATAAGGATGCAATCAACCCAAATATAGAAGATCAAAATTATCTATCTGTTTTTCCAAGTATAAAGAAAAAAATAAGCATTGCTAAGATAATAACAAATTCTCATGATCTCCATAGTGAAACTGGGCGTTGGTCAATTCCTAAAATGCCAAGGGATGAAAGATTTTGTCACCTTTGTGGCACTAAGAAGGTTGCAGATGAAAATCACTTTCTCTTAGATTGTCCAGCCTATACCCAGATTAGATCTCATTTTCAAACTATTTGTCACACTACCAACCTTCCTAACCTCTTAACTCAACAAAACTATGGTGATCTTGGAAAGCTTCTATTAATGCTTTTCGAGCACATAAACACAATTCTAAAGAATCACAAGTAATCACTTACCCTCTTAAGGTCCGATAGACCAATTCGGTCTCAGTGGACGTGAATCATCATCATCATCATCAACAACAACATTAACTCATTATTATAATGTAAATAAAGACACATTAATTAATATATTTATACATTATTAATTAATACATTGTTAAAGAATTAATACATTATTTTTTTTATATAAATATATTGATATTGTTGACCTAGGTTGAGAATGACCATGGTAGACTGTGGCTGACTATGGTTGACAATTGTTTTCCATAGATAACCATTGTTGGTCATGACCATGGCTGACCATGACTATTAGTGAAATTTACGATGTTTGACCTTAACTATGCTTACGATTGTCCATTACCTTAATTATGGTTAACTATTGTTGAGCATGACCAATAATAATAAAGTAGTAATAATACATTAGTAAAGTAAAAATACATTTTGACATAAATACATTTTGACATAAATACATTAAAGTATTACATTATTATATTAATGTATTAATACATTAATAAGCTAATGGTGCATTAATAAAGTAATGATAAATTAATAATGTATTAATACATCATGCATTAATACATTTTATTAATGTATTAACTCATCATTATAATGTTTAAATAAATAATAATTAATATATTTATACATTTCTTTTCTTAACAAGAACGGTTGGAGATTTATATTAAAAAAGCTTTTGTGCTGAAGCACATTACATAGATGCAAAAATATAACAGTTCTTTGGACTGTGTCTAGAGAGTTTTTGGAGAAAACTGATGCAATTTGATGGAGGACTTAAAAATGGTCCAAAAAGAACTGTTGATATGCCATGTAAAAATGGCTACATAGGAGGACAAAATACAAAAAAAAAATTATAACCATCTATAGAAACCTGGTTAGGAATTGTGAGACGCTTCTGCATCTTCCTTGAGATTTGTTTGAATTGTTGCTATAGGTGAAATTCCTTCTTTTGGGTTGTGCATTGTTGGATCCAACATTGAATCTTGAGGAGACTGATTTTGTTCATTGGCATCTTCTGAATGGAAGGTTGAAGGAAGCCGTGAATCAATTGACTCGATTGAATTTGTAGGGTGCTGGGGACGACCGAGGGGATTTCCCTGTTGTTGAATAAGCAGGATGATATGCCTGATGTTTTTGTTAACCCCATAGAGGACAATCGCAAGCTCTTGGTTATGCCTACGTTCCTCTGACTCCAACTGGTTCTGAAGATTTTCACTATGACACCAGAGTTCCTAATTTTTTGTTTGGAGTTCCTGGAGTCGTGAATCCATTCTTTCCCCTGATTTTCTTACTACATCTCTCAAATCTCGAATTTTGTCTCATAGCTCCTCGCTAGCGCATGAAGGACATGAAAAAGAGGCTCTAGATCTCCTCCACATAATGAAAAGGGGATGAAGAAGCACAAAAACATAAAAATCTTCGTTGTAATGCGAATGCATATCTGAGGGAAGACGAAGGTTAATCCACATATACGATGAGGAGTTACCATGTGCATGCTTGAGAATATAGGTGATATGGGATTCCCATGGACTAGGATGCTCGTCCATAAAGGAAAACACAGACGATGATGCCAGGGTTACAGGAGGGAGCATCAAAGAGTATTGGGGGGCTACATAGAATACATGTTGAAGGTGAAAAGTGAATTGATGAGGCACGTGAGAGAGGAGGGGAGGTACTAGCAGGGAACCATGAGGTCAAAGGAGGAACCACACATCAGTAAGAATGGAGTGCTAGATGTCTAGAGCGCGAGGAAGGTGGGGTCCAAAGAAGAGAGACATGGTGGTGGAGGGAAGGGGGTGTCTTGGAAGGGAAGAGATGAGAATGGCGGGGCTACTACAAGGAGAAATATCCAAACGAATATGGGGAAATCACCTCATTTGGAGTATCTTAACGGATCCACACATGAGATTCAATTTGGTTGATGAGGAGTTGACTCTGTTCCATGTTTTTTGTTGATTTTGCGAGTTGATCGATGACCTGATTTTGGGAACGAAGAATATGAAAGAATTGGATTTTACTGAATTGGGATTTCAAGATATTTATCTGAGAATGGAGACCGTTGGGAGCTTGATTTGTGAATTTTTTAATGCTAATAAGTTCCTTAAGAATTATTTCAGAGTCTCCAAGAATAATTAGTTCATTGAGATTTTTGGATCTTGCAATTTGTAGCCCCGTGTAAACGACTAGACTTTCTGCTTTGTTACTGGTGGTATTTCCAAGCCCCCAAGAGTATTCCAAGATATTTTTTCCATCAGAGTCTATGATGAATCCCCTCACACCTGCCACCCCTAGCTTTCCTGTAGAAGCTCCATCAAAGAAAATAATAGGAGAGGATTGATGTCTTTTCCAGTGAAGGAACTCAGGATCAATGTATCGTAATTGCCATTTTTTCGACTTGGTATCTCTGTTTGGTGAAGGGAACTATCTTGGATAGTTTGGACCCAAAATATTATAAATCCAATCTTCTTTGTTTGGTTCTAAGGAACTTGGTGGATCATGCTGAATTGATCTAGAAGAGAAGACTTCGAAGATTAAGCCACAAGTTTTAGTAAATATGCGCTGTGGGGGAAGGAGATTCTCACGAAAGATGGCTTGGTTTCTTGTTATCCAAATTTCCCAACAAACAAATTTTGGAATTTGTCTCCATCAGAGGGAGAAGAGTTTTTGTTTTTTGAAGCTGCCAACATATCTTTGTTTCTAGGAAATGAACAAATTGTTCCAATTCTCTGGTGGAAGGGGTTGAAAGGATAGGGGGAGGTAGAGAAGACTCCAAATTTGAGAAGAGAAGGGGAAATCCAAGAAAAGATGCGGGATGGATTATAGGCCTGTGAGACAAACGGGGCATCGTGAAGGACCCATTATTCCTCGTTTTTGCAAGTTCTCTAAAGTTAGGATTTTTCCATGAACCATGAACCAATATAAGATATTAACTTTAGGAAGAGAAGGACTAGACCAAATCTATTTCCATATTTTAGAGGTTGGAGGGCCCTGAATGGAGGATTGAAGGAGAGAGTATCTTGATTTAATTGTGTAACTACAGGAGCTCCAACTGCGAGAGTCGAATTTATGTGAATTAATGGGAGCGCACCTTGCCAACATATTGAAGAAGAGGAAATCCAAAGGGCAAAGGTGAGAAGGGGTGTCCAGTTGTTTCCAATTGATCTAGTTTTCATCAGGGGCCTAGGTAAAGAAGTCTTTTATAAAGAGAAGGTCTTTGGAATAGCACCAGTCTTTCAAGGAGCAAAGGGAGTCTTGTATTCCTAAAGGTTCTAGATCCAAAATACGATCTGTCCAAACATTTATCTAAGATCCATTTCCCGGAGCTCGGGAGAGATTAGGTTTGATGAGCTGCGTAGAGTGCTTCAGGAGATGCCAGATTGGGGAGTCGGGGAGTCAGGGAGTCGGGGAGGGGAGACATCCAAGCAGCGCAGTCTTGAGGAGTTGAATTATTTATCAACAAGAGAATATTTCCACCATTCCGAAGGACTTGAGATTAGACGCCAGACAAGTTTTTCTCCTAGAGATGACTTCATTAGACTTGGATCTATGATAGCAAGGCCTCCTTTATTGCAAGGCTGACAAACATGTTTCCATTTGAGAAGATGGAATTTATTTGTGTTAGTTTTCCCCCCAGCCAAAGGAAGCTTCATAGAGCTCTGGAGATGTTTTCAAGGATGCCTTTGGGGGGGAACAGATTAGAGCACTGAAAGATGGAAAGAGAGGAAAAAAAAAACTTGAGGAGCAATATTTTTCCTGTTGGGTTAAGCGAACGTCCCTCCTAAATTTGGATCCTTAAGAGAATTTTGTCAATAACATCTTTCAAAATTATTTTAAGGATCTCTGGAGATATGATCTTTGATATGTCCCAGAACATTCCATCCATAGATCTTACAATTGATTGAGTTCAGTTTACCTCTAGAAGAAGAGAGAAAGGAGTCTATAACTTTCTGAAAAACGCTTGGCGATGATTGTTGTAGCCACCCCCCAAAAAAGTGTGTCATCTGTGAATTGAAAATGATCGAGAATGATTTACTTCCTTGACCCCCCTCGCAATTAGTAACCCATGGATTTTGTCGATCCCTCTTTCTTCTTCCAATTTTTGACTGAGGGAATCAACTAAAAGGATACAAAGGAAGGGGGAGAGATGAAAACCTTGTATGATGCCTCTTCTAGCTTTGAAGAAAAGGGAGGGATGCCCATTTATCAAGAGGGATATTCAGGGAGAACCAATGCATGCCTTGATCCAGTTGATAAAAGTATTAGAGAAACCATAAGCTTTTAGGACTGAGAAAATAAAGGAGTGCTTGACACGGTCAAAGGCATTGGCCATGTCTAGTTTGATAACCATTCCCGAGTCTTTTCTTTTCATGCTAGAATGGATTGCTTCCTGAACAAGAACTATATTATCTATAATCTTCTTGCTTTTTAGGAAGCCTCCCTAGTTTTCGGTAATGAGCTTAGAGAGAAAAGGTTTTAAACGGTTTGCTATAATTTTTGTGAGGATTTTGTAAGAATAATTACAGAGGGAAATAGGGAGAAAGCGAGAGAAGTTAGAGGGTTTTGATTCTTTGGGATTGAGGGCTAAGAAGGTTGAGTTTGTGGCACCTCCCAATTTCTTTTTTTGTAAAGTATAGTTCAACATTTTCTTGAGGTCTCGCTTTATGATATCCCAGAAAACACGATAGAATATGATTGAGAAACCATTAGGCCCATGGGATTTATATGGGTCCATATCCCACATCGCTTTGACGATTTCCTTTTCAGATATCTCCTTAACTAACTGAGAGTTGACATGTTCATAGATGATAATTGGGATATTGTCAAGCAATGCTTGTGTGTCTTCATCCGATCCTTCTTCAATTGGTTGCTGATAAATAGATTTAAAGTGTTGAGAAGATGCTTCCTTGACTTGTTCAAAGGTATCAAGTCGTTTCCTAGAGTTTGAAAGGATACTTGTAACTGTATTTTTTCCCTACTATTTTGAGCTTGTTTGTGAAAGAAGGGGGTATTTGAGTCCCCTAATTTTAACCATAAACTTCTCAACTTTAGTCTCCAGTGTTCTCTTTCTCTGCACGAAGAGTAGTGAAGTTGCCCATAAGTTTCCTTTTCTTGAATCAAAAGCGTTTCAGTAACTTATTCATCTTTTATTCTTTGCTAGATACCTGATAGGATTTCATCCTTCTCAAGTCTTTCTTGATGCAGAGGAATGTAGGAGGATTTCACCCAAGCTTTGAGTGATAGTTTTACTGCCTTTAGCTTGCTGTCCCAGATGTAGTTGGGAGACCCAGAGAAGGGGGAGGACCAGTCTTGCTGAATGAGAGGAGGAACAGTAGGATTATCAATCCAAAGGGGGTTGAAGTGGAAAGTAAGGGGGGAAAAGTTTTGAGGATTATTGAAGATCAAAGAGATAGGTTTGTGGTCAGAAATCACAGAAGGAAGAATGTGGGAGGAGATTTCTAGGGGGGAGAGAAGAAAATTTCTGCTGATAAGAAAGCGATCTAGGCGGGTTGTTATATGACAGATATCAGAGAATCTATTGTTCCAAGTATATTTCCCTTTGAAGGGTTTAACATCCTGAAGATCCCAATCCGAGATAAGAACAACAAGTTTTCAGAGAAGGGATCTCTGACTTTACTATCTCCTTTTTTCTCACTTGAGTTAAGGTGGGTGTTGAAGTTGCCTCTAATTATGCAAGAAGGAAGATCCATAGAAGTTTTGAGCATGGAAAGAGATTTCTAGCAGGAATCTTTATCCACATAGATATTAGGCATACATACATTGATGACTGGGATAATATTGTTGGAATCTCTATTTTTAAGGATTGTAAGAATCCAATGTTGAGTGTTTAGGGTTACCTCAAGGTTCTGGATCTGCTCATCCCAAAGAATAGAAATACCAACTGGGTGCCCTGGGAGCTTACAACCACTCCACCACAGTTTTTGAAGACTTTTTTTTGTTTCTAGCACAACTAACTCTTCCATTTTTGTCTCCTGGAGGAGAATTACAAAGGGTTTGGCTAAGATTTTGAGATCTTTTAGGGCTTCGACTTTGGATCTGTTACCAAAACCCCTACAATACCAGGAGAGAAAATTCATTGACAGGGGGTGGAAGAGACTCGGTTTCCATCAGCCGGGAGATATGTACCTTTATTTCCTCCTCTGCGGCTTGAGGTGTACATTGGGCTTTCTATGGTTTGTTGTTTTCCTTGGGCCTTCTTTTTTGACGTTGCTTCTTCTCTGAATTCTTTGTCAGATCTAGGCCTAGACTTTTTGGGTTTTTCCAAATGGAGTTCCCCTTCATTCGTTTCTTGATTTGATTGCGGTTTTGAAGGGAAGATCTCATGGGGTGGAATTTCTCCTGGTTCTTGTGGGTCCTCTTCTTGATTGACTTCGTGGAAGTTTTCATCTTCACTTGAATCTTCAGAAATTCTTTCTAGAGATGAGGAGGAGGAATGTGGAAGAGGTTCCAACTATGGATCGACTGGAGGAGATTTCCTAGAAGAGAGTTCACCTAGAATTTCAAAAGAGTTTTGGGATGGAGAGGGGGGGATGATGGTGGAAGGGGAGGGGGGAAAATTCTTTGGAGGGGGTTTTTCAGGTAAAGGAGGAATTTGGTGAGAGGATCCTACTTTTAGAGCGGACCATGTTGATCCAGAGGCGGTACCAACCCCTTTACTAGTATTAGTTTTCTTCCTGACCTGCTACCATCCTTCTTGTTGTTGTGAAGCATCAACTTCTTGTGCTTGTTTGTTTTTCAAACATTTTCTAGAAAAATGATCGTATTCATGATAAATCTTACATTTGAATGGGAGTTGTTCATAGTATATCTTTTGAATATAGGTCCAGTCGTCTAGATTTAGTTTTATTGCTTATGCGAGTCCTTTTTCCAGATCTACCTCCACACAGATCCTAGAACAAGAGTACATACTGGACTTGGATTCGGCTCTATCGATGAATTTCCCCAGAGCATCCCCAACACTTTTAAAAACTTCATCCCCCCAACAATGGAATGGTGAGTGTGAAAGTCGCACCCAAACTGGGACGACTGAGGGAATTTCATTTTCTGGGTCAAAGTATGGAGTCCATTTATTTTGATATAAACCTCTGGGGCCCAAAAAGTAAGGTTCATTCCTAAAAATGAGATCTCTATCCTATTTATTCTCAAAGTAGAAAATATAAAAACCCTTACCACATGATCTATTTGACGAGGAGATGGCCATAACCCCATGAATTGGCCGAAAATCACTCTGGAGGCAAAGGAAAGATCCTTTCTTCTAGTAGCGATGCGTACAATAGCTACTTCTGGAATTTGGTCTAGTTTCTTCACGAACTGAGAGTGCACTGGGTGTGAAGGAGGGTTTTCCAGAGATCCAATGAGGGACTTGAAAGCAACAACTTCATCTTCAAATACAGAGGAGGATCAAGATCAAGAGAGGCCATAGAGGCAGGAACCGTGGTGGCACGGACACAGCGATGAACTAGGGTTACTGGCTCACGACTTCTTGACAACTTTCTAAATTTTTTTTTTATTGACTTTATACATTATTAATAAATACATTGTTAAAGTATTAATACATTAATGTTTTACATTAATACATTGTTATGGTTGACCTTGGTTAACCATGACCATGGTTTACTATGGTTGACAATGGTTAACCATGTTTGACAATTGTTGACCATAGATAACCATTGCTGGTCATGACCATGGTTGACCATGATTATCAATGAAATTCACCATGTTTGACCTTAACTATGCCTATTCTTGACCATTACTTTAATCATGGTTAGTTATTGTTGACCATAACCATGAATAATAAAGTAATAATAATACATTAATAAAATAAAAATACATTTTTACATAAACACATTAAAGTATTACATTATTACATTAATGGATTAATACATTGATAAAGTATTTATACATTATTATAATGTATAAATACATTATAACTAAAATATTTATACACTATTAATTAATTTGTTACCAAAGTATTAACACATGTATTAAATGAATACATTAATACACTATTAATACAATAATAAAGTAGTACAACACATTATTAAAGTATTAATATCTTAATATATGATTATTAATTAAAATAGATTAATAAAGCACCGAAACATTAAAAAGTATTAGGTATTAAAGTTTTAATAGTACATTAATACATTAAAGTAATAAAGTAAAAATAAATTAATAATATATTATTAGATAAATACAAAACATTTATCATGACCATGAAAATTATAAAATTTCAAATTATATTCCATTTCATAACATTTAACTAATTTCAATTAATTAATAATTCATATTAATTAACTATATTATTATTTCATTTAATTAATTGTTAACTCTATTATTATTGATGAAGTATATAAATATTTAATAATAATTAGTGATACGCTTTAATATTTAAACTTTAAATATTTTTTTTACCTTGTTAATAATAATGAAATAACATCTTTCTTTTCACAACGGTCAATTTAGAACGACTATGTCTATCCTTTGTCATAACGATCATATTATCTTCACCTTCATATACTTCCTACCATGACACTCTTTTAATACTCATTGTTCGTGACATTGAGACATTGGGAAATGTTCGTCACAATTTGATGTTAGGAAATGTAAATGTTGGGAAATATGTGTCACATTTGGAAAGGTTTGTCAGATTGTGACGCAGGAAAAATAACGTCGTCATAATGCGACGTTAGGCAATGTTCATGACATTGTGACATTAGGAAATTTAAATGTTGGGAAACGTTCATCACATTGCGACGTTGGGAAATGTTTGTCACAATGTGACGTTAGGAAATGTTTGTGACATTGCGACATTGGGAAATGTTCATCACAATGCGATGTTAGGAAATGTTATTGTTGGGAAATATTTGTCACATTTGAAAATGTTATTGCAATGTTTATTTGAATGTTGAATTGAATTGAATTAAGTTCTTATCATTGAATTAGTCCTGATGATGAATCCCGATTTAGATTCGAAATGTCGATGACAAAAATGACACCAACTGTGGATTATCCTAAAAACACCTTTGAAACCCCTCACCACAGAAATTTGAAAACAACAATACATCAAGAACTTGACTATAAAAGAACTTGAAATATTGGAAATTTAAAAGTAAAAAACGGATTGCCATCAAATTAATATTTTTTAATCACATTGCAACTTTACATAATGGATATAATAATTTTATGTTTTTTTGTGAAGGGTTATATAAATTTATGCTTTTAATTAAGGGGTATGTTGAGTGATGAAGAAGTTTATGCTATTGGAAAAATAAATTTATAACATTGTGACAATTTACGATTTTTTTTTAGGAGGATGAGTTAAATAAAATTTAACATTTTGACATCTATAAACAACCTTATCGTTGAAATGAATGTTAATGTTATTTCAACAGTAATACTTCAAGAACTTGTAGTGTTAATGTTATTACAATGTTAAATTGAATGTTGAATTGAAATGACTTAATTTCTTATCGTTGAATTAATGCGGAATTAAGTTCTTATCATTGAATTGAATGTTAATGTTATTTCAATAGTAATACTTCAATTTAATGTTATTTCAATAATAATAATTGAGGAACTTGACTATAAAAGAACTTGAAATATTAGCAATTTAAAAGTAAAAAAATAATTGCCATTAAATTAATATTCTTTAGTCACATTGCAACTTTACATAATGGATAAAATAAATTTACGTTTTTTGTTAAAGGTTATATAAATATATGTTTTTCATTAAGGGTTATGTTGCGTGATGAAGAAGTTTATACTATTGGAAAGATAATGTTATATAACATTGTGACAATTTACGAGAAAAAAATTAGGAGGATGAGTCAAAGAAAACTTATCATATCAACATCTATAAGCAACCTTATCATTGAAATGAATATTAATTCTATTGCAATAGTAATACTTCAATAACTTGCAGTGTTCATGTTATTGCAATGTTAAATTGAATGTTGAATTGAATTAAGTTCTTATCATTGAATTCATGTGGAATTAAGTTTTTATCATTGAATTGAATGTTAATGTTATTTCAATAGTAATACTTCAATTTAATGTTACTTTAATAGTAATACTTCAAGAACTTAACTATAAAAAACATAAACTGATGGAAATTTAAAAGAAAAAATCGATTTCCATTAAATTAAAATTCTTTGAATGATGTGACATCTGAGAGGTTGACATTAAATAAATCAATAAAAATTCAAGAGAGATCAACCTTAATATTATGCCATATTGTAACATATTAAACGGAAAAAAGTTCATTAACTTGATTGGAATGATATATATCAATATTTCAAGATAAATAAAGGTTATGTTTTTTTAAGATATATGCATAAAATGAAACATTACACCATATGAAAAATGCAAACATAGTAGGAAGCAAAAATAATTTATAATTGACATGTATAAAAGAAAAAAACAATTATTTAAAAAATATTGTTACAATTTAAAAGTAATAAAAGCAATTAAATGTTTAAGTTCAATGGAATGACACATATTAAAAGTATTAAAGTGCTTAAATTGAATCAAATGAAAAACAAACATTTCAAGAGTAAGAAAGGTAATATTTTGTGTAGACATTAAGAAAATATGTGACATTGAAACATATGCATAATAATAATAAACAATAATAATATTGTCCTATTTAATATAATGTGACATTATTAAAGTGAATAGTAATAAAAATAATTTTCCAAAATCCAAAAATCTTAAACTTCTTAAAATGAAGTTTCCAAATGCCAAAAAATCGTAAAATACCTTATAATGTAAATATAACAAAACCTATTAAAAAATGCAACCAGATTTATGGCAAGCACAACACCAATTAATATCAACTTGTCCATGACCATTTTGTCGATGAAGCCATTCTCTTCTCAATTTTCTCCTCGCATCTTTGTCAGAAATATGTAGAAATTTGCGTAGTAGTACCTTCAATGAAGATATAAAATGTAGACTTTTGTAAGACCCCATCTGCTGGAATGGCTCCTACAATGTACAACCGATAAAAGCATCCTTATTTTTTTATTTTTTTTGTGTGAGTGTGTGTGTAGGAAGGTGATAATGACATTATACTCAACATCACAACACGACTATGAACACAATGCAAGCAACTCACACCACAACAACATGATGACCAATCATAAAAGAACATTAAGCACCTGAAGTAGCGTACAACATTCAACGTACGAAGAATAAGAATGACTACCCTCCCGTCCTACCATGCAATGGTTAGGACCTCCAGGACACATAAGCAACGCTCAAGCCCAGGTTCCCATCGATTTTGACCATTTAAGGTCTCAGAGCTGGCGACTGTTCTGAGGAACAAGGAGGTGTCTACATCCCCCAACATCGACAGACCAAACAATTAAATGTTTACAAAACCAAGTACAAACAATAATTAAATGAACAACCATACCCTCAACGGGAAGCGTAAGCCAAACGACTTCGTCAACAACCAACCATTATTCAAGGCTGAAGGGTCAATATCTAAGATTCCAAGCTTTAATAACTGACCAGTTATCCAGTCTAAATCCCAACTAGTCAACAATTAGCAATTCTAATTTTGACCTTAAAAGCAACCCAACTAGCAAGTATAGATTGTGATATAGACACTAACTACCAATATAATCTAACATTAATACACTTTAACCGTAGCAATTGCCAAATGTAAACAATATTCACTATATCAACTACAAGGTCTAAGATTAACATGCTATTAATGACTTAACGTCCAACACACCGTCGACCATTAACAAAATAACAATAGTAACAATCTTGATGTGGAATGCTACCATTGATACAATAATAAAGAAGTTAACAAGGCATCTAATCATGACAATTAACCAATCATTTAATATAGCAATAACACATTACATCATCAAGGCCAGAAGCAACAACTAAGCATTTATTAACTTAATAAACTCCACATGCATCTATCTTTATTCTAGGTACCAAAATGACAGCTGCCTTCAACGATAGTCTGACTAGAATAACATATATCAATTTAATTGATGCATTTACCAAAATTAAACAAGGCGTGGAAACATGCTTCGCGACAAATGTGCGAGTAAGGACAATAATTGCACTGGGAGTAATTATAGTGGCAGTGATAATTAATGTTTTATAATTATTTTATATTATATATATATATATATATATATATATATATATATATATATATAATTTCAAGGGCACGGGCTTCGCTTGTTTACATTACATGGGCA
>ML785969.1:289269-312862 GCA_009831015.1 Picea engelmannii
AAAATAAGGAGTGTTTTAGATCATTAACAAAAAGAGTAAAGATACTATTTTCTATAAATAAGAAACATAATCCTTTTTAATTAGAATGTTGCTCCAAAATTTTGAATTGAAGGAATAGTTTATTTATCTATAATGCATCAAGTATTGATAGTTATATCGTGCAACTATTATTTCCTGAAATCAACCAAAATCAAAAAGAGGAAGGACATCGTTTGCCAGAAAGTTTCGCAGTCCTATCGAGACTCCAATTATCGAATAAGTGTTGGGTCCCTGCACCTACATTGTCATGCGAATCGAAGTTGATTTCCATGAAATTCGTGTCTATCTCAGAAGGGAATTCGAATGCATGCAGGTGCGTCGAACTTGGTCTTCCTTACCCAGGGGGAAATGAACCAACAAAGAATTACGAGTTGTAGAGGAAAAACGTAAGTCTCCCACAGTTCTAAGGCTAACACAAACGAGTTCGGATATGTGCATGTTATCCAGGAAAACACCCAAGGTACAAGGATTCCACACAATACACTAATTATGTTATTTGTGTCATTTGAAATTTTGCTGTCAGGAAATGCAGATAGTAGATTCGCCTAATATTTTGACAAGAAACTAATTATCTTCAAGTGTGTTTGGTCTACTGGGTGCATGATTGTTCACTTCTAAGAAACACAGGTTGTCATCACCAAATTCAAAAGGAGAAAACAAAGTTGGGAAAAATAATACGGCCGTTACAAAAATACCATATCGTAGAGTTATATTACACCCGCCATTACGTAGATACGATTTGCAGAAGAAAGGATTATACATCCATTACACAAAAACAATTCCACAGAAGTAAATACAATGGATACACAAATACGATTTTGCCAAGGAGTGTTTATATAGGCATTTCATAAAACAATCACAGAGTTATTATTAATACAACCTTTACATAAAAATAATTTGCAGAGGAAGAGATTATACAACCATCACATAAAAACAGTTCCACAGAAGTAAATACAACGAATACAAAATTACGATTTTGCTGAGGAGTGTTTATACATCCATTTCATAAAACAATTGCAGAGTTATTATTATTACAACCCTTACATAAAAACAATTTTGCAGAGGAAGAGATTATACAACCATCACATAAAAATAGTCCCGCAGAAGTAAATACAACGAATACACAATTACGATTTTGCCAAGGAATGTTTATATAACCATTCATAAAACAAATCCCAGAGGTACAGGTATAAACAACCATTACAATCCCCTTTAGTTGGTAAGGTTTCGTGGTAAACATCAGTCACTAATAATTGTCAACTTGGGCATTCAGCAGGAAGACGCAGTCTATAATATGAACATCCACCAATACATAGGAAGGAAGGAAAATGTTACCATCTATAGTGAAAACGCCATGACCAGTGCAGGGTAAAACTGTCATTAAATGTGATAGAAACGCATAGCTAAAGGAGCTTCACCATCAATCAATTTCAAGGCCATTTAATATGCATCAAGGAGCAAAACCAATAATCAGCCATGGACAACAATAGAGTAGACGGCTAACAGGTTCGCCCTTCGCTCATCATCCTCGTACAGAAAAGTAGGGCGTTGAGATCCATAGGTCTTTTAAAGCTAAGGTGATGACCGTAGATCAAGATCCTGGACGATTGCTCAGGCGAGGACTGAGGAGATAAGGACGAAAGGAAAACAACCATTAAGGTCACAATCAATCACACCCAGGTAGTCAAGACATGCAGGAAAACGAAGGCCATAGGAGACAACAACCATTGAGCTAGGCTAAGAATAGTTTCATTCCAAAACATCAGTTTACTTCTCCATTAAATATACAGAACCAATCATAAGTCCTAATATATTCTACCATATAAAATGAAAAGAGCGTACCGTTGCCTGATCGCCTGCTCTGAATGACGTCCGCGCACTCTGTGCAACTCTCGTTCGCCGATCGTCGAGACTTCACCGGTACCTCCCAGCCAATGCTAGGGGTACTCTTCTTCCCCCTTAGCCCCCCGAGCCGCAAAGGGGCCACACACACTATCCATTTATTTCGACTAGATCCCAGCTCGCCTTGCAAGGCTGAGCTACCACTCCTCTCTGAGTTGGGTATCCCAACTCCCATAAGTAAATCAGTCAAGTAGATATTTCTGCCGTGTAACGTTACGCAGAAAGAAGATGATCCTTCATCCTTCTCCTTCCTTTATCTTATAGAGTTTCAAACTTTCTTTCTTTCCTAAAATCTCATTTAATTAAAGTTTTTAAAAATAAAATCCTAAAAATTCTTCTCCGTACAAGTGTCATCCAACCCCTTCATTCCTCCATAAATTGATTTCTTTAATTTATTAATTATCTTTATTTGCCTCACCCACCTAGAGTTACTCCTAGAATCACTCCTAGTTGTCCCCAAATTCTCTTACAGGTTTTAATAGCTTTCCCTTTTATTAAATTGTTAGTTCGGTTTAAATTAGAAGGTTCTTAAATGGTAGATGCTTTACTAAGTTTGACCTTCCGCTTTTTCCCTTAAGTTCCCCTTTTTCCCTTTTTATGTTACCTCTTTTCCTAGTTTCCTAAAAAAAAATATTTTCCCTCTTTCCCCTTTTAAATTAGAACTCAAAAAGGCAGGTGTGGAATTTAACCCCTTTTTCCTTTTATCATTAAATTAGTATATTTTAAATTATAAAAAAGATAAAACAATTAATTCCCTCTTTACATTTTATATCCACAGATTTTATTTTTTATGAATAAATTAAATTTCTTATTCCCTTCATGTTACAAGATTTCACGAAGATCATAATTATTATTTAAGTTGTTTTTTTTTTTATTATTATTATTATTATTATTATTTATAGAAGACAAAATTTTACCCCTAGCATAATTTAGACTTAGGCCCTAAATTTCGTATTGGGCGACATTAATTAGGGAAATTGTTTTAAGAATTTCTTAACATGTTATTCGTCTTAAGGCCATCTAGGTCCATCCCTCTATCATCAACAATGTGACGTGCCCTTCAAGATGCATGAGGTGCTCCAAGGGTGCCACTCGCCTCGTCTGTTCCCTTGCGCGATGTGCCCTTCAGGACGCACTACATGCTCCAAGGGTGCCACTCGCCTCTTGACTGACTTGGTAGATATCAATAACCCCTGGAGTCAATACTCCACCAGGTGAACTTGTGGGAGAATAAGGGATTCTAAGGAATAAGGCCCTCGCCTTATTGCGCGCCCCTTAGAATCATCGTGAGCGACTGTCACAATCTTCCCTCATGGCATCGTGGGTCCTCTCGAACTAGGTAATCGTTAACCTACAGTTCGAGCCACGGCGGGAGTGCTAGTAGGATGTGGCAGGGATTTTGTCCACACCTCTCCCTTAACATCTCTGGTAGTCGTGCGTGACCCCTTTACTCCACATGTGAGTCTGGTCGGCAAGCTATCGTCAACCTGCATCATCAACAAATCATGTCAGAACATATCCATATCATATCCTCTAATCATAAGCACTAAAATCATAGTGAAACAATCAACCCCAATGGTACACTCCTCGACTCGACCCAGAGTTCAAGGGGTTCCATCGATGCCTCGACATCCTCTGGTCCATAATCCTGCACACTCAGTAAAACCGAGTCAATAGCACTTGTCTATGTCGAGGCGGAAAAACAACATGTCCTCATCCCATAATGCCTCATAATCAAAATCAAAAGTTTTAATAGCATAATAATCTGGATCACTTGCGAGCAAGTGTCCTCAAATAATAAGTTCGCTCAGTGCGCCAGAGCGGGATGTTACAACTTTCATCAAATAAGTGGAACAATTCACCATGTCGAGTAGTGATCATATTTTGGATGCCATGAATACATTTTTCTTGTTGTTTTGTTTCATGCAAAGTAAAAATAAACTTGGAATCATCTGAGTTGTCCATAACCGCAGAACATGAAAAATAGAAATAAGAAAATAATTTAGTATAGATGACAAAAAATATCAGTGAGAAAAGGGAAAAAAATATTCATTTGTTGAAATTATGAACTAAAAAACAAATATAAATTGCATATGAAAATAACAATTTTTTCTTCCTAACAAAAATGTTTAGCAAGCCAAATTACATGTAGAAGATTGCATGTATGCATTTTACATGCATCTAAACCATTTTCCCCTTGCAACATGTTATTTAGTGGTTAGTAGTAAACAAATATATGAATATGTTTAGCAAGCCAAATTACATGTAGAAGATTGCATGTATGCATTTTACATGCATCTAAACCATTTTCCCCTTGCAACATGTTATTTAGTGGTTAGTAGTAAACAAATATATGAATAGAAAGAATGATGATATTGTTATGGAAATAGTAAAAAAAACTATTGAAGGTATAGAACATATAAATAAAGTGAATAAATGATTAATACAAGAAAAGTAAACTTGAATGAACATAAAATGAAAAAAAAACACATGAATTCAATTAAGAGATAAAGTATTTACATGGGATGTTACATTGATAAGGATTGTAATCGTTGCTCTTCTTTCTTCCTAATAGTAACATAAGAATTATTTTTCATCTTAGCATAACACTGAAGAGAGAAAGGTGGATATATGCGCAAACCATCTATCGATTTCACTCTTGATATGGAAGTGAAGGTCAACCCCTTCCGCTCTTTCTTACCAATATCAATTGTATCCCGATCTAAAGTCAAGCCCTTTGATTTGTGTATAGTAAGGGCCCATGCCATCTTTAGATGAATTTGTTTCCAATTTCCTCTTGTAACAGGTGTGATTGGAACAATGTTTGGATTACTTCTGTCAAATGGAACACCAATGTACTTATCAAAAAGAACAGTAGTGAGCATTGGAAGTTGGGGGAGCTTTGAACCGGGCATATAGAATTTTTTTTGAATGTAACCAAGTGCATCATTAACTAAGCCAAATTCAACCCACAAGTTGCATGTCAACATGACACGTTGACCAGGGCATAACAAAACCTCAAGTTCCAATTGATCATCATCAACACCAACATTTTCATACCATCTTGTACGCTCAACTATATATCGTGCAGTAGGAGAATTTAAATATTTTAGCATTTTCCTATTATGCAAGGTGACCAATTCATTTGTTGGGAACAAGTGAATTGTTGAATTAAATAAACTCCTCTCCGTAGGACGTAAACTCATATCGACCTGTGACATAAGAATATACCAATCATCAATAAGGGGTGTCACGTTCCTTATTTTAGTCAAGATTCATCGAAAAGCGGATTGCTTTGGATGATTTCCTTATTGTTGAAATATTGTATCCAAAGTGACAAAAATGTTGAATTTTTGCCACAAAACTTTCATTGTTGTATTTCCTGCATATAGAGGCTTATCTTTTACAGGAGGTAATTGAACAAGGTCACCCACAAGAATGATGGATCGACCACCAAAAGGGCATGATTTTTTCTCAGGAAAAGCTTCTCGTAATCGAGAATCTATCTGTATGAATAACCCCGGTCCTAGAAAACTCATTTCATCAATCAAAATATATCGAATGTGACTCATTTCTTCTTGAAATATTGCAAGAGTCTGTCCTTGGAGTGGTCACATATCTTTGATAGGAATTTTAAGAGCAGTGTGTATTGTTTTGGCATGTATATTAAAATTAGTTATTCCAGTTGGAGCAAGCAAAATCAAAGGACTATGGCCATCAACTGCTGAAGAAGAAAGAGCATGAGAAATAGAATGAATAAGAAATGACTTTCTAGTGCCAACAATGCCTTGTATAATCATATGAAGAGGTTCACGATGTTCATATTCAACTGAGTGTCGTAATATGATCTCAAAAGAAATCTGTTGTTTCTCTGACAATGTTGTTGGTGATACAAATGTGCTAAGATAATTTTCAACAATAACATCCCTAGTTTGGGAAGTTTTTATAAAATCAATGGCTTCTTCTACATCAACATTTGAAACCATTGATTGCTCCCAATTAGAGCATATATCAAAGTCCCTTCGACCAAGAGTCTAAAGGTCCGAAATAGTGACATTATTTGGAGGTATCAACCGAGACAAAACTTGTCATTCTTCAAAATATTCTTCAACAATGGTTGCTTATTCATGAGAATATTCATCTTCTTCATTAGTATCTGAAGAGAAAGGGGCTTGATCAACATGCCATGCTCAATATCGTAATTTCCGCCAATTTTCAATAATTGTTTCACTTGAGAGGCCAATATCAATGGGAATATTACGAAATGGTTTGTACAAAAGTAACTCGGTCCAATAGAAAGTATCAAATTCATTTGAATCCTCATTGAGAATATAATAAAAACATGGCCAAACTCAAACAATGACATCAACATCTCTATGTTTCCATGGTTCTTTCTTACGTTTGGAATCAAAGGTCCAAGATCTTACTATTTCTATCATAGACATATGTTCAAGAAAAGAAGGTTGGTTTTGATATATTTGAACAAGAATATCTGGAGATGAATATTGATGGGGATCATTAGATACTTTCTTGAATACCTTTCTGCCAACATTCAAGGAAAATAATTTCCTACTACAAACAACAAGAGGTAGCTTTAATAACATATGGAAAGTTTCTTTTGCTCTAATGTCATGATCAACAAGGGTTTTTGCAAGGAACTTTCTTTATGCACACAATGCAGGAGCTTCTAAGCCACTCACATTTGAAATTCTAGTCAACATATATTGATAACTTTCTGACCTCTTTTCTTCTTTGGAAGCATATTTTGAAATATATTTCAAGACAACATGTTGAGAAACCACTGGTTGACAATCAACATTAGCACACCACATTGTAAGAAGATCAACATTATGTACATCTAGCCTATCATCATTTCGTGCAGGCTTATATTTTTTTTTCCCTTGCTCATCTATAAATAATATTGATTCATTGCGAACCTCCCATGGAGCGTTGTATCGACATGGGAGAATATACCTTTTTTTCTGAAAACAAGAATCTGCACTACACTTTGTATGTCTTTGAACACGATTCAACAAATTCTCATAATCTTCATGAGGATTGGAAGAGATAATTTGTTCACTATTTAATAGGCACATATCGTCATTAAGGGTCTGAGAAACCATTATGTTTCGTCGATGAATATCACGTGGATTCCATGTTGTTACATATCTATCAAATATTGTCTTTGCAGTATGCACAATAGAAGGGTTACACCAATCTAATGTGTCCATGTTTGGAGCACCTTCCAAGTGCGTTGAACCTCTATGTTGCCACTCATACCTAAAAAAAATATTATATAGTTAATAAATATAGATTAAAGACAATAAAAGGAATGTGAACCATAACTAAATAATATAAATACAATACAAAAACCTGTACCAAATGTGTTTAGCTCCAAGATATTTTTTGATGACTTCTTCCTGGAAGATATGAATTCTTTGATGCATAAACATGGCAACAAGATGGGGGTACTAGATGACATTTTCAATTTTTTTTATGATGCTCATTTAAATGACGACAATGTACATTTTTGGGCATCACATTGTGTAAGTCAGGCCACTTTGTGTCAATTGCACTCAAAGTAAAAAAAAATATTGGAAAACCCAATTGAGTAATCATATCAGTGAGTTCAGTTCGACACTTTGTCCAATAGTCCCTTATACCTCGAAGAGTAGAACCAAAATGAATAATATGCTCAACCAACTTATTGTTAAGTAAATCAATGAGTTGTTTCTGCAAGTCTTCAATTGTTGTAGGTGAGTTATCATTTATATTCTTCTTTACAAATACTTAAACACTTGCTTGGCTACGATGACACATAATCATGTTCAATAACAAATAGAGAAACCAAGGATGGCTTCCAAATATTTGATCAAAGTATCTTAGTATATGTAATCCATATTCATGGAGTTGAATATTACAAATACGAGGATGCAACCAATCAGCCTCACCAGTGGGGAATAATGTGGGGAAAGACATGTCCAATAACCCTTTTGTGTTATATTCATTAATCAAATACAAACCAATCTCTGGTCATTCCAATTGTTCAATAGGTGTTGAATCACCATTTTCAATGAATGATCTTATTTCTTCCATTTCTCTTTGTTCATTGGGTAGTTGAGCAACAAAATATGAAGGATGAGCATGCAAACGACCAGGGGAGAAATATTGAATGTCATTAACATTTCTCTTTGTTTCTTCGATATCACAATCAAAAAATTTAAGCCTAATTGACACATATGTAGGTATTTCAGGGAGAGAAACAATGTAATCCATGTCAATTTGAACATCACTATAATATTTATCCATTTGAATTTTGTAACACAATTCATTCAGAACTCGCGATATTTTCACATAACATTCATAATATTTAGATTGTGCACCACATCTCTTCATAATGAGGATGTCAAGATCTTCAACACATCGTGGAAGGTTTCTTGCAATCATGGAAATATCTTATGGAAAGATAATTGTGTGACCACTATATTTATATTTCCCACCACGAGAATGTGTAACTTGCATTATTGGATTAACCCATTCTATTAGCACATCTTCAACTTGGGGAAGCACTCTCAGAACACAAGGTTGGTCTCCTGGATCCATGTTATTCCAATGGAAGAATCGATGGGAACCTCACTCATGCTTACACCTTTTACAAATAGGTCATTTTGACCCTCTCAAAACTTGGATTCCAAGATAAGATTCATGGAAAACATGACACATTTGGACATTTGAGAGGCTATCAATTTTTTCTCGAAACGTTTTATAAACTGCAATCATTTTTCTATCAAAATGATGGAAAGAATGTTCATTCAATTTGTGAACATGAACTCTAGACATAGGATCATCTTGAGCACCATTTGGAAAAGTAAAATTTCCTCTAAAATGTATATCATCTTCACCAATATAATAGGGTCTACTCAAATTTTGGGCAAGAGGAATGGGTCCATTACTTCCAAAATTTCCTGCATATTGATTGCATTGAATGGTTTCCTGCTCATAAAATATATAAACTTTTAATTTCAAAGAAATGACATAAAATGAGAAGTATAAATGTCAAAAATGATAAGAAATCATATACATAAAACATTTACATTATCTTTCCAATTATATGGTCCCGGTCGACTTGGAGCAAGGTAATGAGAAGGCTCCCCTTGACTTCCAACATGTGTTGTTGGCACACATTGGGCATCCATTTCTATACCTCTAATGGAATGGTTTGTGTCCTGCCAACAAGGAGAAAATAAAAGAAGGTTTAAGTAATATATAAAAAGGGTTCACTTGTAGAATGGTGACAATGAATGATAGACCTGAAATACCTTGGTTGTTCCAAGTGAGATAGTTCTAACTGATTCTATTGGCAGGAGGATATTTGTTGTAGAATTAGAGAGATGAAAGGAAGATCCAATGACATTGTCTATAGGTTGCAAATTATCAACCAAATTGGCAAGCATATTACTATCACCCACAACTTCATATGGCAGTATATGTTGAATGTCATCGATAACTCTAGCATTCACATTTTTCACCCTTTCTACATGTTCCAAAGTTGGATTTTCATTTGTAGAAGACTCAAGGTTTTCATTTGTAGGTATATTTTGTACAGGATGATCTTCCCAAATATGAGAAGTTTCCCCAATTAAAACAATGTTGTTAGGACATTTCAGAACATTGGAAATACTTTGACTTTGAAAATATTTTTGGAAAGAAACATGAAGAGGAAATGTTCTTCGCATGATATTAGCTAAACTTCGATACTTACGGTTATTCAGAAAATCATGTGCAATAATATTTCGACTAGTTCCTGTACGATATAAATCTCTTCTACGCTAATTTATTTTGTTGATACCATAACAACGAACTTAATTTCTCCCCTCACTTGCTGTCGTAGAACGAGTACATTTCTTAATTGTTCCTTCCGTAGACATTTCTACAAGTAGATATGAAAAATTACATTATTATTAACTATCCATAGCAACTTGAATTAAAAAAGTGGTTAAATCACATAATTTTGAAATATAAACATATGTCATTATGAATCATATACACAATTGCAATTGAAATAGACTAGGAAATTACAATATCATGAAAACATTATAGCAATCCATATGGAAATGATATGAAAGTGAGCAATATCAAAATGTTTAATGAAATTTGACAATATTTCATATTACTTATTATTTGGCCAAGTAGCCTAAACAAAAAAATATATTCCCAATGGTGGAATATGAGAATATTCAAAACATCTACACCATGTTTGAGAATATTTGACATTCATAAATATGAGGCCAAGTATCCTAAGCCATAAAGTCTATTTCCAATTGTGGAATGTCATCAATAGAATCCATACTTGGAAGAAGCGGGAAAAAAATTCCACTTTCAATCAGATCATTGCAATTCTCTTGCAATGGAAACTTCAAACCCAAGTTCTGTAACATGGAAAGATTATTGATATCTATTGGGATACATAAGCCAGTCTTTAAATCATACAAGATGAGTGGAACTTTAGTGTTATTGCACATAAATACTATTGCACATGGACTGTTCAGAATGGAAGATACCCATGACATTTGTTATTAATATATCTAGAAAGTTGTTACAACAAATTCCATTTGAAACCCCAGTCATCCACAAAATAGTCATCTATTCATTCAAGACATGGATGATGAAATTGAAAATTATCAACTTCTTCAATATACCAAACAGAGGTGGATCCATCATTGATGAGACATATACATTGGTTATTGTATAATTCCAATGACATACATCGTATGTCGGTGATCAGAACAAAATAAAAGCCCCATTGGTTATTTATAACATCCAACCAATATATAGTGTAACCATATCGAGGGTAGTCTTCATAATCTTTGTCCAAATACAACCAATAAATTTTACTTTTATGCACCACTGCATATTTTGGGGGTGTTGTGCCGCCATAAGGAAGGATTTTCTTCCTCCACACCCTATAAAGGCTACTGCAAATGTAATGCAATGACTGCATTCTTTTGTAAATATGTTTCAAAACAAGCCATTCATATTTTTTGGCACCGATGTTTTCCAATAATGTAAAGAAACCACAATCTCCAACCCATATAGATGCTATATTTTTAAATGTTTTGGTAAATGGATTCATCACAAAGTAATTGTTTACACAAGAACATCTTATGGGTAAAGATAACAAAATCATCGATCCGACTGTACTTTCAATTGTGTATCTAGAATCTATAAATGACACATGAAAACGAGATATGTGGCCATTTTGATTTAGGTAATCTCCAAGGAAGTAATTCTCTTCAACATGGACCATGGAAAGAAAAAAACCAAAATCATTGCTGGAAATTCGACGACATTGAGAAAGGAAAGAAGGGGTTTGTAGAACCCCATTCAAGCGTTTACAAACTGTTCGAAATCTTGTTAATACCGAGAAAGGAATCCAAACAAGTATCAACTCCAATATTTGAAATGGTATACAACTCCAAATGGTTGGATCCATAAAGATATGAATAAGTTTCCTAGCAAGGAACTTTAGAAATCTAGAACATAGAAAATTAAGTTAATAGAAAACTATCAATATTGGAAATGAATTCTAAAAAAAAAAGAAGAAGTAATCAATTACACATTATAGTGAAGATTGTGTTGGACAACTGAGAGGGGGGGGTGAATAAGTTGTTACCGTGCTTAAACAATTATGCTTATTTTAAACTCTTTACAAAGCACTCAATGACAATCACAATAATGTAGGGAAGTAAGCAATAGAACATTCAGCATCATTCACACATATGAGATACACAGAGACAGATATTTCCCGAGGAAACCCATAAAGGGTAAAAACCTCTTCTTCTTTATATGATAAGTAATCTTTACATTCTGTACATTATCATACATATGAGCTCCAACTCATTGTGAGGCTACAACCTCTGTTTGGAAAGCTGCAACTTGCTAAGAGCACCAACTCTCTTTTTTCTCTAGCACCTACTAGAAGGAAGAACCAACTCCCTGGTTTCTCTAGCACCCACTAGAAGGAAGCACCAACTCCCTGGTTTCTTTAGCACCCACTAGAAGGAAGCACCAACTCCCTGGATTCTCTAGCACCCACTAGAAGGAAGCAACAACTCCTTAAGTGTTCCAGCATCAACTGGATGGAAGCACCAACTTCCAGTCACACAGGTACGAACCTGTAAAATAGAGAACAATAGTTCTCCTTTGCACCACCCTGCCACCCTGGTTTCTCTGGTTGCAACTAGATGGAAGCTACAACTCCCTATGTTCAAGCACCCACTTGAACCTCTGAGGACAACAATCCTCCCTAGCACCTCCCTACCACCCTGAAATATAAAGTTATATATATATAAATTTATCACAGTGATACAATATTTATCAATGGCTTACCGGTCTCATCACTGTTCTGCTACACTGCTCTTCTCTACCTGCAACAGTGTCTTCCTGCACCCCTTCCTTACGCTTTATGTTCTTTTTCCTTTCATGCTCTGTGCGCCATGTCCCTTCTATGCACCATTCCTCTTCTGTGCATTTCAGTTGCTGCACTCTTCCTCCTTCTACACACCTGAATCACTCTCAACAGCACCCAATCTCTTATCTGTTCTGCATTTTTATTCTCTCTGTGCATCTTCTGCATCCTCTATTCACAATGCTTTTGCATGCTCTCCCCATGTCGAGTGCTCTGCCTGATCATCATTGCAACTCTTTAGCTTCTCTGGTGGTTAAACCCATGCATCCATCATCACTGGGTGTTATGTCGAGATTCATTAGCCTCTCCAACAGTCGAGACTCTTCATCTTCTCTGTCACAGTCGAGTTCATTCTCTCTGTTGCAGTTCCAGGCTCCAACGGTCTTACATATGTCAATATCCTCTATGAATATTCTTCATGCCACTGGAATATGCCTCGAGACTCTTCATCTTCTCTGGCGAACACCTTGAAGTCTCTTCGAGTCCTCTGATAGAAACCATCAGTCGTTTCTAGTAGTTACACTTTGAATCTCCAAGAAAACACATCAACAACTGAATTGCCAATCGCCCAAGAGTCATGATTCAGTTCTGCTAACTGAATCGTAACTGATCGATTAACTGTGAAGAGAAACAATAGCCCTTTGATCAGATTTCCAAGTATCCAACACCGTTGGATTACAAGCACAGGGTCTCGCGTTGATTTCACCATTTCGAATTTTGACATTTCAACATTCCTGTGGTGAAGAGTCTCGACTCTTCATGTTACGATCGTCGAAAAGGAGCTTATATTGGTGCTAGCTCCTACCTCTCACATGACCACTGATGGTGACCACAACCTACACCAAAAGGTGTTTTTCACATTTCAACATTTCTCTATTTCACATGTCACGAATTCCTGTTGCGAGGCATCTCGACTCTCCAAGTCGTGATCTCTGAAATGGAGTTTAGTTGTTGGCACCTTCCTCCAACTCTCGATGATGTGACCATAGCCTATGACCACTCGCTAATCATTTGAGAACTTTTCTCTTCATATCAATGGTCCACGATCCGTGGTGATTAGACAATTATCCTCCGCCCCGGAACTTCAACTTTCGGGACTTTGGGGGAGAGTTGATGCTAAAACTCCCAAAACTGAATTCCTGGAATGACATCACTCGATGACGTGTTGTGATCCGTGTGTCTACCACGTGTCACTCAGAATTGTGATTTCCAGGTTCCTGAAATGCCAAATCAACTTGACACTTGTCCTTATATGATTGCGCCACATGTCCTTTCTGACATAGGCTACCACCTGTCCTTGCTGACATGGTCTGCCACATTCACCTCCTGGGTCTGACGACCCAGATGTTTCCTTGATCCAACGACTAGGATTATTTCACGATTTCACATATTGCGAGTTTGAGAGGTTAGGGAACCCCGTTCCTTTGATCTTTGATTTCCCGGTCTGCGAAACTCCGAAATGGAGTCTTTGTTGATGTGCCTGTTTCGAGATTTCAGCATTTCGCATTTCGCAAATTCGGGACTCCTGTGATGAAGAGTCTCGACTCTTGACTCCTCCAACTCACGGTATCCGAAACTCTGAAATGAAGTCAGATCAACAGTCCACAATCTTGATAATTCGACGGTCCAGATATTTTTGTGATTTCGCATATCGCGAGTTCCTTCCGTGAGTTGATTCCTTGACTCCTCCAACTCCCGGTATCTGAAACTCCGAAGCGTCGTGGTTTCTCATTTCGTGATTTCATCATTCTTGTCGTGAGTTTCCTTGACACCTCTAACTCCTGGTATCCGAAACTCCAAAATGGAGTCAGATCAATGTATTTTGGCATTTCTCATTTCGTCGTTTCGACATTCTTACCATGAGTGTCCTTGACACCTCCAACTCCCAGTATCCGAAACCCCAAAATGTCATGGTTTCGCATTTCACAATTTCATCATTCTTGTCGTGAGTTGCTTCCTTGACTCCTGGAGTTTTCGCTTCTGATCTTGCCATGTGATCATCGTTGCGTTGTTGTTCTTGATCTTTGCCATCAATGACAAACACACATACTCTGCCTCTGTATGAAAAACATGCCAATAGATTACATGAATAATTTAGACAGAATAAAAATATTAATATCATATAATATTTCTAAGCTATATTATAACATAATATTTCTAAGCTATATTATAAAATAATGAAAAAAACAATATAAACTTTATTTGAAATATAAACTTTATTTGAAAGATAATAATAAAACTCTAGTTAAAAAAAAAGTGATTACTCATTAAAAAATAATTAAATCTAACTTGTAAATGTATCTCATACAAATGAAAGGGACATACAAATGAAAGGGAAAAGGGCAAATCTAAAGAAAGTATTTGTGGAATTTTTCAACCTTAATTTAAACGATAGATTAAATCCTAATTTAAAATAAAGATTAAATTTTGATAAAACTATAGGTTAAATTTAATCTTAATTTAAGCTATATATTAAACTCTAATTAAGTTATAGATTAACTAAAGATTAAATTTAACTTATAATTTAATTTTAAAATGTATAGTGAAACCATAATTTAATGTTTAGATTTATCTATAGCTAAAACTATAATTTAAAGTATATATTAAACCTTAATTAAACTATAGATTAACTATAAATTCAATTTAATTTAGAGTTTAACTGTAAATTAAATTAAATAAATCAATAGTTTAAATGTAATTAAATTTAAACTTTTTATCTAAACCCTAATTTAAATTAAAGACTAAACCCTAATAAAACTATAAATTAAATTTAATCTATAGATTACATTTAACCTAATTTAAACTATATATTAAATTTAAACTATATATTAACTAAACATTAAATTTAATTTATAGTTTAACTATAAATTAAATTAAACAATTTAAACTATATATTTAAACCCTAATTTAAATTAAAGATTAAACCCTAATCAAACTATAAATTAAATTTAACCATAATTTATATTATAGATTAAACCCTAATTTAAACTATATTAAATAAAGATTAAATTTAACTTAGAGTTTAACTATAAATTAAATTAAAAAAAATTAAACTATATATTTAAACCTTAATTTAAACTAATTAAATTTAAACTATATATTTAAACCCTAATTTGAATTAAAGATTAAACCCTAATTAAACTATATATTAAATTTATCCCTAATTTAAATTAGGGATGAAACCCTAATTTAAACTATAGATTAAATTTAAACTATACATTGATTAAAGATTAAATTTAACTTAGAGTTTAACTATAAATTAAATTACATTAAATTATAGATTAAATCTAATTTAAATTAGGATTTATCTATAAATTAAACCCTATAGATAAATTATATATTAAACCCTAGTTTAATATATAGATTTAATTTAATTTAACTATAGCTCTAATTTAAATTAGGGTTTAACTATATTTAAATTAGTGTTTAATTTATACTTAAAGTATAATGAAATCCTAATTTAGTGTTTAGATTTATCTAAAGATTAAACCCTTTTTTTTGAATAAAAAGAGAGGGAAAATCCTATTAAAAACTTTTACAATACAAAAAGACACATGGCAACAGTCTTCCAGCTGTTCTGCCAAATTAGTGGAAACCGGAACAGATGGAAGATCGTGATGTCATTGTCAAAAATGTCAATCCGCCATCTGCCCTGCCAAACGAAAACCAGGGCGGGTGGGGGATTTGAGTCTGTGCACCAATGTGCTAAGCAACCATGAAAATTAAACTAGAAATTAACAGTCAAACTGTAAAACATGGACATGAACATGAAAGTAAAACCGCTCTGTAGCAACGCAAGGAGCTGAACTGAAAGCCAAACAGTTGAGTTACTCATTTGCACCTGAGGTTTCTTCGCTCGGGTTGTCGATGAGGGGGTCATTCCTAGGCTAGAGCACAAATGGCCTGGCACAAGTCAGACACCTCTGGGTTGTTGGTGCACTCAAGTAAGCCTCGTACAACATATCAATTCTATGATGCATGAGGGTGTCACGGTGAATTTGATCAGCCATATGGTTTCTGAGATCAAACACGAGCGCTAACTAATCCGGATGAAAGAAGGGTGGTGGTTCCTGGATGAAATCTAGGATTGTCGTGAGTGGTGGTGACGCCAGGAATAGGCCACCCTCCACCTCCAAACCATAGACTATCGCCACCTCGCCTAAATCCTCCTGCGCCACTTACTTAAACTTCGATGTCCCGAGCCTCTCCTTTGTCCCGTGCTCCTTTGCTACCTCTGCCTCACTTGAAAATTTTAATTGAGTTGTGTCCTCAGGGTCGAGGTGGAGGAATTCCTCCTCAATTATGCAAGTATTTTCTTCCCTGGCCTCCCTCTCAGGATGGAATGTGCTTTGAGCACTTGTGCATGTTGGGAATTGGTTAGGGGGCTACCAATTGTCTGGAGCAGTGAAGAGGAGGGATTATGGAGGGAACTGGATTGGTTCCTTTGGAATCACCTCCTCCAGATACGCCATCGACGACGTCCTGGCTTTCTCCCTTCGTTGAGTGTGGGCTATGGACAAGGCTCGCTCTAGCTGTTGCACCCTCCTCTGTCTTGGAGTGAAATTGTGCCAGGCAGGGCCGTGACACGATCTTCCTCTTTCCTTAGCATGGAGGAGCAAGGGAGGGTGCCAATGAGCAAGGTGAGAGTGATGGGATCCCTCTGGTAGCTGCACCAGTGCTCAGAGCTTCCAAGTTGGTGGAACGCCAAGGTGAAATGGCTCCATTCTCCACTTTGCAGGATGATAACGCAGAGGTTCGACTTGACCGTTGCATCAAACTTCCCCCATCCACTTTATCTCATGACCGTCATTTTGCTCGCGTGAGGGAACTGTCCTTCATTTCTTGACGGGCAGTAATGGCTTCCTTACATTTAATGGTGAGGGGAAGGGAGTTAACCTGCCATATTAATGGTTGAAGTCTGGGGCAGGCTACGTGGCTTCCCTTCGCTTCGTGGTACCCCATACGGGATGATTAAACCTTAATTTAAAGTATATATTAAACCTTAATTAAATTATAGATTAAATCTAATTTAACTATTGATTAAATTTAACTTGGAGTTTGACTATAAATTAAATTAAATTAAACTATAAATTAAATCTAATTTAAACTATTGATTAAAGCTAATTAAATTTAAACTATATATTTAAATCCAAATTTAAATTAAAGATTAAACCCTAATTAAACTATACATTAAATTTAACCCTAATTTAAATTATAGATTAAACCCTAATTTAAACTATAGATTAAATTTAAACTATATATTAAGTAAAGATTAAATTTAACTTAAACTTTAACTATAAATTAAATTAAAAAAATTAAATTATATATTTAAACCCTAATCTAAACTAATTAAATTTAAACTATATATTTAAACCCTTCCTAATTTAAATTAAAGATTAAACCCTAATTTAACTATATATTAAATTTATACCTAATTTAAATTATAAATTAAAACTTTTAAAACATTAATAAAAAATTCAAAAAAAATTTAAATTAAATCTATAAAGCCAACAATTTTTCTCCAAACTTTTTTTAAAAAATAAATAAATTAATAAAATATACCAGTATGAAATTTACCATATTTATCCAAATCCATAAAGGAACAGAGATATGAACCTAAATCCATACCCTAAGATCGAAAAAACACATTATAATTTATCCATTGTATAAATTTGTGATCCAATAATTCATAAATGAATGAAAGGTTGTGGATGTTTATGCACCATATAATAAAAGAGTTGGATTAAAAATATACGAAATACTTTTAAGATTGTTACATAGAAACACTTTTTTTTATTCCAAAATGAATACGAGGTACCTATAATACAAATAGACGAAGATACCTATGAAAATTCTCCAAGATGTGAATGCGAATAGATGAAAGATTCAACTTAAGCAATCCGAAGATTAAAAAATTTCAATGTCAAATTATTAAAATGACCAGTTTTTGTTTGGCTATGTAGAAGCTAATAAGAGATCATATATATATATACTAGTAACAATTATTTTTATGTAAAAAGTGGTTGATATACGTGCGTCATTTTCCACTTTTTTCAATTAATGGCTTCGTATATCAATCATTTTTTACATAAAAGTGATTGTTGCTAGTTGACTGCCAACATGCCTTCTGGACCACCATTAATATATTAATACATAATTAATTTTTTAGTTAATTATTACATTAATATTATATTAATGTATATAAATTAATGAGATCTATTAATGTAATAAATATTGATAATGTATAAATGTAATCTATAAATTAAAGTATGAAGTTACATTAATGTATAATGTAGTTGATTAATGTATAATGTAGTTGATTGATACATTAATAATGTAATGTATTAATTAATTAATAAATTTATACATTATTAATTAATACATTACAAAAATATTAATAGAGTAATAAAATAAAACATTAATAATGTCATGATACATTGATGTATTATATTAATGTAATGTATAAATTAAAATATTAATTTACATTAATATATAAAGTAACTTATTAATTAAATGATACATTAATAATATAATGTATTAATTAATATATACATTAATGTATAATGTAAAGTATATTAATTAATTTATACATTAATACATTAAATATAATATTAATAATGTATTTATTAATATTCTTAACCACTGTGGTTAAGATATAAATATTTATATTTATATTAAAACATAAATATTGATATTAAAACATTAATATTAAAAAATTAATACATTAAAAAGTATCAATACATTATTAAAATATTAATATCTTAATAAATACACCATTAAAATATTAATACATTAATAATAAATAATTAAAGTATTAATTAGTTAATACATGAATAATGCATTATTAAAGTATTAATACATTAATAATGTAACATATAATGTAAAGTATTTAACAATTTATACATTAATATATTAATTAGTTTATATATTAAATACATTATTAATAATGAATTTATTATTATTAATATTGTTAAATAACATTAAGTATTAATTAATTTATACATTAATATATAAATTAGTTTATACATTAAATTAAATACAATATTTATTAATATTATTAATACAATAAGATATTAATATTAATATTTATAATAAAACATAAATATTGATATCAAAAAATTATTTTTAAAAAATTATACCTTAAAAATGTATCAATACTTTAGTAATAGATTATTAAAGTATTAATACCTTAATAAATACATTATTAAAGTAAAAATAAATTATTAAAGTAATAATACATTAATACATTAGTAATACATTATTAAAGTAATAATACATTAATAAATTAGTAATACATTATTAAAGTATTAATACATTAATACAATAATTTACAATGACCATGCTTCAGTATGGTTGGCCATGATCATGGATAACTTTGGTAGAATTTTGTTGACTTTGGGAAGGAAAGGTTCACTATGGTTAACATGGTTAATTATAGTTGACCATGACCATGGTTAACTTCCATTGACCTTCATCGTGGTTACTTCTATAGACCTTCACTATGGTTGACGTTTACTATGGATGAACTTCATTATGGTTGAACTTGGTTGACCATGACCATAGTTGACTCTACTTGACCATGGTTGACAATGGATAACCATGTTTGACAGTGGTTGTCCATAAACGATCATGGTTAGTCATGACCATAATTGACCAAGACTATGGATGACATTCAGATAGTGAAATTTGGAAGTGTTTGTCACATTATGATGACATGATATTCGCGTAACATTGTGACAATGAAGCTATGTTGATGACATTGTGATGACGAGGCTATGTTCTTCAGATTGCGACGACAAGATATTTGCATCACAATATGATGACATGATATTTGCATCACATTCCAATTATGAGGCTATGTTCATCACATTGCGATGACAATATATTTTTTGTCACATATTGACGACACTGGGGATATTGGGACGAGGGTTTTAGGTTCATCACATTGCAATGACATGTCATTTAAGTAAAGATTGGCAACGTGATGAACATAAATGCCGTATGTTCATCATAGAAATTTGTTGACTTTCAGAAGGAAAGGTTCACTACGGTTGATATAGTTAATTATGGTTGATCATGGCCATGGTTAACTTCCATAAACCTTCACCGTGGTTAACTTTCGTAGACGTTCACTATGGATGACCTTCACTATTGTTGACCTTGGTTTACCATGACCATGGTTGATTATGGTTGACAATGGTTAACTAAGTTTGATAGTTGTTATCCATAGGTGACCATGGCTGGCCATGACCATAGTTGACCAAGACTACGGATGACATTCAAATAGTGAAATTTGGAAGTGTTTGTCACATTATGACGACATGATATTCACGTAACAATGCGACAATGAAGCTATTTTGATGAAATTGGGATGGCGAGGCTATGTTCGTCATATCGTGACATATGGTTATTTTTGTGACATTGCAAGGGAGGGGATAAGTTCACCAGATTACGACGTCAAGATATTTGCATCACAATATGATGAGAGGATATTTGCATCACATTGCAATGATGGGGCTACGTTCATTACATTGCGACGACAATATGTTGTTTGTCACATATTGACGATGATGGGGATATTGCGATGAGGGGTTTATGTTCATCACATTACAATGACATGTCATTTAAGTAAAAAGTGGCAATGTCATGAATATAAATGTTGTATGTTCAACATATAAGGCCATGTTCATATGTTGTTTTTTCACATTATGACGATAGGATTTCTGTGTCACACACAATGAGGATATGTTCATCACATTAGGACGATGAGGTTATGTTCATCACATTGCAACAATATGGTTATTTTCAACAAATTGTGATGACGAGGTTATGCTCGTCACATTGCAACAATATGGTTATGGTCAGTCATGTTCGTCACATTGTGAAAATATGGGTATATTAATCAAATTGTGACAATATGGTTCTGACAACACATGCTCGTCACATTGCAAAAAATATTTTTATGGCCACTCATGTTCTTCACATCGCAACAATATCGTTTTGTTCGTCACATTGTGACAATATGGTTATGGCCAACCATGTTCAACCATTGTCAACCATCGTAAACCATAGTCAACCATGGTCATGGTCAATCAACGTCAACCATATTTATGTTCGTCACATTGCGACAATATGGTTATGTTCGTCACATCGTATGTTCAATGTAGAAGGCTAGGTTCGTAACATTGCAACAATATGGTTATGTTCGTCACATCGTATGTTCAGCATATAAGGCCAGGTTCGTATGTTGTTTTTTCACATTATGACGATAGGATATTTGTGTCATAGGCAGTGAGGATATGCTCATCACATTAGGGCGACGAGGTTATGTTCATCACATTGCAACAATATGGTTATTTTCATCACATTGTGATGACGAGGTTATGTTCGTCACATTGCGACAATATGGTTATGGCCAGTCATGTTTGTCACATTGCGACAATATGGTTATATTCATCAAATTGTGACAATATGGTTATGACAAGACATGCTCGTCACATTGCGAAAAATATTTTTATGGCCATTCATGTTCTTCACATCGCGACAATATCGTTGTGTTCATCACATTCTGACAATATGGTTATGGCCAACCATGTTCAACCATTGTCAACCATCGTGAATGATAGTGAACCATGGTCATGGTCAATCAAGGTCAACCATAATTATGTCTGTCACATTGCGACAATATGGTTATGTTCGTCACATCGTATGTTCAATGTAGAAGGCTAGGTTCGTAACATTGCAACAATATGGTTATGTTCATCACATCCTATGTTCAACGTATAAGACTAGGTTCATCACATTGTATGTTCAGCGTATAAGGCTAGGTTCGTCACATTGCAACAATATGGTTATGTTCGTCACATTGTAAGGGAGGGTGTAAGGTCGCCAGATTATGACAACAAGATATTTGCATCACAATATGATGATAGGATATTTGCATCATATTGCAATGATGGGGCTACATTCGTCACATTGCGACGACAATATATTGTTTGTCACATATTGACGATGACGGGGATATTGCGATGAGGGGTTTATGTTCATAACATTACAATGGCATGTCATTTAAGTAAAAAGTGGCAATGTGATGAACAAAAATGTCGTATGTTCATCATATGTCGAATGGAAATGTGATAAAAATAAATTTTGTATGTTCATCACATAGCGATGACAGGATATTTATTTCGACAATGGGGCAATGTTCATCACATTGCAACAATATGGTCATGGTCAGTCATGTTCATCAGATTACGACAATATGGTTATGTTCGTCACATTGTGATAATGTGGTTATGGCCATTCATGTTCGTCACATTGCGACAACATGGTTATGTTCGTCACATTGTGATAATGTGGTTATGACAAGTCATGCTCATGGCATTGCAACAATATGGATATGTTCGTCATAGTGTGACAATATGGTTATGGCAAGTCATGTTCATCACATTGAGAAAATATGGTTATGTTCGTTAAATTCCGAAACTCGAAGCAATGTTTGTCAAATTGAAAGACTCAACACTATGTTCATCACATTGTAACAAAAAATTCTTTAATGAGTTATAGTTATTATTGTTGGATCATGTTGTCATTGATGACAATGGTTTGTCATTGATACCAATGGTTTGTCATTGATGCCAATGGTTTGATTATTAGGGAGTTTGTTAGATCATATGTAAATGGTTTGGTTTGATTGATGTCAAGTAATTGATTGATATGATGCCCTTGATGAGAATGATATATGTCCAAGTGGAAACCAATCGATGCAAAAATGAATCATTAGTGTCTTATCATGGTTGATAAGGTGCACAAATGGATGAACTCCAAAGTGGTCCCCTTATGGTGAAAGCCCTCACGGGAAGATGCTTTATGGAATGAGTTATCATAGAAGAATGGTTGGAGGACCCATGCTTGTATGTGGAATAATGAGATGAATATCAATGAAGTTGTTGGTGAAACTATCCTAGATGGATAGTGCTTGTCATGCCATTTCCAGTGGTGTGTGGAACGTCACATAACTCCTCACGGTTTGAGAGTTATAGCCTTATGAAGTTGGAGGACCCCCATATGATGGCTTGAAGCCCCAAAAGGTCAAAGAAGTAAAAGTGCTTGAAAATAAGAAATCATTATTTAAATGATAAAGTAAAGTGACAAAATCAAGATGGATTATTTAAATGATAAAGT
>ML785969.1:314773-344370 GCA_009831015.1 Picea engelmannii
CATGTATAGGAGTGATCATTTTTATACACACTATAACTATCTTTTGGATAACACTAAGAAGTTTCGTAGGAGAAATCAAAGGCACATCTTGAAGTTAAAGGAAATGCTCAAAGAACAAGAAGAAAGCAATAAGACTAAATTAGAAAAAAAGGAAGAAGAGATCACAAGACTAAAAGATGCAAAAGAAGATATGAATGTAGATGATGAGAGTAGTAAAAGTTTTGAAACTATTTTTCATCTCAAGACCCAAATTGAAGAAGCCAAAAGAATAGAGGAACTATTGAAGAATCAAATAAATGAAAAAGAAGAGTCATGTTGTAAGTTAGAAGCTGAAATTGTTGACCTTAGAAAGAAGGTGGAAAAGTCAAACACATTCTTGAATAGCTCACGAATCTTGGATGAGATCTTGGAAAGTCAAAGACCATCATGTGATAAATCAGGTCTTGGATACAAAGGAGAAGACACACATGCTGAAGCAAGCACCTCAAAGATTTTAGGCCTCAAAATTAATTAAATGCAACTTCATATGATATGGTTGACTTTAGGGTAAGTGTTACATATTGGCAACAAAAAGAACGAATTTTCGTACAAGATTCAACACCAAAATCATATAGGCGAGCTGAGATATAAAAAATGAAATAGAGGTTGGCCTTTTTCAAAAGTGAAATCATTGTAATCCCATTTCTAGATGCTTCCTTTTAAAGAAAGCTTAATTACTCATAAACTGCACTGTGAAAAGTGAGGAAGAGTATCTAGTTCTGAATTAGCGTGATAATTTCCAGTTTAACGACAATAGATTGACAAGAAAATTACTAAAATATAGTAATCTAAATATATAATTTTTAAATATTAAAACCTAAATGGTAAGAAATGAAAAAATTAAGTTGAAAGTAAACTGAGTATAAATTGTTCAATCCATATCTGCAGCCGTAGTATGCAAGCCAAACTTTCCAAAAACCATAGTTTACAACTAAACAAGCCCTAACTTTCCAATAACCATAGTCATCTAACCGTTGCACGCTCGACTAATTTGAATGTTATACTTCATTTTTGGGGTTTTCTTGTTTCATCCAGTTTAACCTATTTAGATATGCTTTCCATAGAAAAAAAAAGGGTTCGTCAAATAGTAGAAAGGCTACTGAAAAAAGGAAATGCATAAGTATCTTTCAGAATGTAAAATTATAAGATCTAACGAATACGTTGGCAGCGGTGGTGTTACTGAATACAGATCAGAAACAGCTCATGCTTACGCTTTTAACTAAAAAATGCTTTTAACTAAAAACTGTGGCAGCATTGAATCCATATGTCAGTGCTACCATATTACATCCATCATTTTATTGGGTCTTCAATGCGGTGCCTCTAACATCTCACGAAATACGCCTGTTGTTCCACACGTTTTCACCAAACTCCAAAGTGGCTGGTTGAGGTGGGAAGTTGAAACGCGGAGGGGAGGTTGGAATCTGTGCGGCCATAAGCATCTGCCCTGGTTAAAAAATGACTGCGCACTATAAAAAAAAATTAATTGGCATCCAATTCCACTGCCACGGGACCATACCCATCCACTCAGCAATAACAATTTCTGTTGTTATTTCTTAATCATTAAACGTGGCAATTTGGTGGTGAGAAAGTAAATTTTTAATCTTATTTAGTAAATGTGAAAAAGTAATCACATAAGCGTACTTCTTTATAAATGAGCGGAAGTTAATTTATCAAAATCCCATCCATTGATTAGAGAGGATGACAAAGAATATGCCAGCATCTTCAATTGCCAACCCTACGATTGAAATTTATGATTAAAAGATTAATTAATCCACCGATTCCAATAGGGGGGATGCCTATCGGCGTAATGAATTCAATGCTTAAGAATTACTAGCTAACAAATTGACATAAATCCAATCAGGGATTGAAATAAAATGAGATTATCAATATGGATTGTCCTAAAATAAAATAAAATTATCAATATGCATGAAAATGCAACCATTGATTCTATAAAGTAAAGGAAAAGGAAATATATGGTTTCCACTCAACCTCCTTAAAGTACAACCAATCAATGCATGACAATATAACATTGGTTTTCTGAAGAAAAGGAAATGGTTTCCACTCAAACTCCTTAAAACATATTGAATCAATATTTGCTAAACATAAGTATCATTATACTTCAACAATAAACAATCGAGCTCTAGGTCTAAGGTGTAGTCTAAACGTTCTACATTTTTTTACTTTTTTTGGTGATTACGACTGGAATCCAACAATATGATTGTTGGAAAAATCACAATTTTGTAGTGCTCAAACCATGTTTTTGAATGCATAAATCAATATGGTGGCCTCAAAAACCCCTAGGACACCCAGAATATGTATGTTGAACCACTGGAATCTACCATTTGAAAACCATTTTTCTAAATTTATGGTCATTTTTGGACAAAACCCGTCAAAAAATGATCTGAAAAGGATCTTTTAAAGCCTTGGCTAAGTATTTTGCATGAGTTGATTTACCATTTAGAAATTGAAGAGAAGAAGAAGATTTAATGAAAGAATGTTGCAACCATCATAAAGAATGCAGAACAAAAAATAGACTGTAAGAACAACAAACCATAATGCCAAGATTGATAACGAAGTTCAACAAAGTTGTCTACGTCTCTGGGCCTTTGTCTCGGTGGGGGAGGATTTCTTATTAATATTCAATGCTTCAAAATTACATCAAAATTACATCAATTGGATTACAAACTAGTCTAGATGTGTTCTACTCGACCTCAAGAATCCAACACAACTGATGACAATGAAAAAGGATGAGCGTAGCTCCTGGAAATGGCCTCCAAAGTTTGCTTCCTCAATGGCTTCTCTGCGTAAAAATGGATTAAGATTCACAAAATATGCATCATTATTTTGTTCTCAACCTCCTATGGTTGTAAAAAAGACCTGGGTTATATATATTTTCAGTTAGGGTTCACATCCCAACCTCATCCCAAAATCTGGCCTCAAATCGGGCTCCAGATCCTTAAAAAAGGGCAAATATCCATTACTATCATGCCAATAAACCATAAAAATCCAAATACTATAGGTAAAAACCCATTTTTGGAAAATTTATGTGCACGGGCCCCTATTCTTCGGTCCCCTATTTGTATGGATCACCATGTGACCACACGCTAAGCGCCTGTGCCCTAATCCTTCGGCCCCGAATCATATGCTCTTGGTCCATGTGGTTGAGCGTTGATCCAATGCACCACGCCTCTATTCATTCAGTCCCTATCACATGGAAGTGTTAAGACAACAAGCTATCCCCCGCCGACCGGGGCTTATCCCCAACCATTGATTCTATAAAGTAAAAGAAAAGGAAATATATGGTTGCCACTCAACCTCGTTAAAGTACAACCAATCAATGCATGACACTATAACATTGGTTTTCTGAAGCAAAGGAAATGGTTTCCACTCAAACTCCTTAAATCATATCGAAACAATATTTTCTAAACATAAGTACCATTATACTTCAACAATAAAGAATCAAGCTCTAGGTCCAAGGTGTAGTTTAAACGTTCTACATTTCTTTACTTTTTTTGGTGATTACGGTTGGAATCCGACAACATGATTGTTGGAAAAATCACAATTTTGTAGTGCTCAAATCATGTTTTTGAATGCGTAAATCAATTTGGTGGCCTCAAAAACGCCTAGGACACCCAAAATATGTATGTTGAACCACTGAAATCTACCATTTGAAAACCATTTTTTTTAATTTATGGTCATTTTTGGATGAACCCCATCAGAAAATGATCTGAAAATGATATTTTAAAGACTTGGTTAAGTATTTTGCATGAGTTGATTTACCATTTAGAAATTGAAGAGAAGAAGAAGATTTAATGAAAGAATGTTGCATCCATCATAAATAATGCAGAACAAAAAATAGACTATAATAACAACAAACCATAATGCCAAGATTGATAACGGAGTTCAACAAAGTTGCCTACGTCTCTGGGCCTTTGTCTCGGTGGGGGAATATTTCTTATTAATATTCAATGCTTCAAAAGTACATCAAAATTACATCAATTGGATTACAAACTGGTTTATATGTGTTCTACTCGACCTCAAGAATCCAACACAGCTGACGGCACTGAAAAAGGATGAATGTAGCTCCTGGAAATGGCCTCCAAAGTTCACTTCCTCAATGGCTTCCCTGCATAAAAATGGCTTAAGCTTCACAAAATATTCATCATTTGGTTGTTCTCAACCTCCTATGGCTGTAAAAAATACTTGGGTTATATAGATTTTCAATTGGGGTTCACATCCCAACCTCCTCCCAAAATATGGCCTCAAATCAGGCTCTAGATCCTCAAAAAAGGGCAAAAATCCATTAATATCATGCCAATAAACCATAAAATTCCAAATACTATAGGTAAAAACCCACTTTTGGAAAATTTATGTGCACACGCCTGTTGTTGGACTAATCGGTAAGTGAAGATACAAACAAATCTCCCTAGTACCACACAGAACTACAACAAAACAAAACATAATATAAACCTTTCCCTAGGCTCTAACTATTGAATTTACTAGTTAACAAGAGATAGGCAACGTACCTTTTAAATGTCACTTCCTCTTTCCATTGCCATCCTCGCTCCATTCCAATGCTCATGCAATATTGAACCTGCAAAGGAAAATAAGCCAACAAAGTGAAAGTAATAAAGCATACTCAAGAAGAACCTATGTATGTGATCAAGGAATCATACAATAAAATAAGAATGGCTTTATGGGAAAGAAACATATTGTTGTATCATATTAATAGAAAGTGAAGAATAGAACTAAAGCCTTGATGTCGCAAGGTCCCCTTTCAATGGCCCTTTTCTCTAACATACGCACATTTTCTCCAAAGCCCTTGAATGAAGAAGATCCACTATGTATCTTGTAGAACTAAAGCAAATCTCTCAAGAATAATCTGAGGCAGAATTTCTCCATACAAATCTTAGCCTATTCAACCTTAGCCTTTTCCATGAGAGATCCATCCTTATATAGTGTGAAGGAGAGATGGATGAGGAGATTAGGATGATCCCACCAAATCACATAAGCGAGTAAGATCCAAACCATTCAGAGGCCACCTCATCTTCTAGAAAATCCCCTTCTAGAAATTTTGTGAAGTTTGAATTTTCCTTAGATTTTGGCATCGTCAAACCCTAGGTATAGTGCAGCCTATGAAGATGTCCCAGTCCAAATCTAGAGCAGGGGGAAATGATCAAGCATCGTCGCACCCCGTGTAGTTTGTAGGGTGCGATGACCTTCCTTAATAGGGTTTTTGAGAAGGAAAAGCTAGTCACTTTCCTCATCGAGAAAGACTCTTGTATCCTTTCTAGGAACATGAACACATGTTTTCAATGGGTCACTAGGGTGACCAAAATAATGTGTAACAAAATTCCCCCCAAAGTATGAAGCTGGAACTCGTGACAGTTGAAATGCTTTGTAGAATGTGTGTGTCGAACAAGGAGCACATCGATCGGGAACCTACAAACAATCAAGTCATCAACATAATAATATACCATTGTCTGAGATAGGCATTCCCATACTCAGATTGCAAATATCAAGTGAGTCATGGCCACTAAATATACACTGTGGATCCATGTCATTGTGAATCGGCATAGCCACCAGGAATACATTGTGGATCTATTCTCTAAAGAATTCAAAATTTGGACATAGCCACGAGACATACATGGTGGATCTATGTGTAAGAACTAATTCATGAATACTCTGCCATAGCCTAGATTAGAATTATGAGATCCAAGGTCTTCATTTCCATCGTCCTTAATTACGAATCTAACCATGTAATTATAGGTGTCGAAGTCGAACATGGTAGAAACCACTTGATTATCGGTCAATGGTGAAAACAGTTAACAAGTGCCATGGGAATCACCACTGATGTCAATGACTCCCAAGGTACCCTAGTACAATCCAACGAATGTGAATAAATGAGATGAAGTCGAACACTCGAAGGAATCTTCCAATCAGGGGTCAATGATGTGAACCCACTGTTGGAAGCGAAGAAACATGTCATTGAGGCATGCAGGCTCTAAGGTACTAAATGATTTCTAAGTCTTGTTCCCGGATAATGTGTTGAAGTCGACAGGAAAAGACTCATCACGGGAGGGCCGTGATGTATCCCCCATCAATGACACGAAATAAGTAACATATTTGAAGTAGATCAGAGCATGAAGTGATTTGGAACTGACTCGGGGAAGGCCGACATGGTAAAAAAACTATAAATGCAGACGGTCGACTCGATGGAGGGCTTGCTTCGGTTGTACTTATCTTGAACATATGAATGACACGACAATGGTATTGGCAGCATTGAATCAAGGAGGACCCAACATATGAATTTGTGGATGGTAAAACGAGAGATAAATGGATTTCACAGCCTGGACACAATGATGAAGGGGGTGTCATGTTCAAGAGTGACTATTACTGCCACTAACACAAATACAAAGACACATTTATTTCCCTATTCCCCCCCACCATTTCTGGGGAGTACCTCTTTATTTTTACGCAAGCTTGAGGAGGATAACATATGCTTTTTGATGTAAGCTCATCCTTCGGACGAGTCCCTCGGAGTATGTTTAAATAACCCTAAGAAGGAGTGGTTCGGTCCCATATGGGCCTTTCGATGTTTGTTTTACAAGTCCAAAGAAAGAAAACTCATGGGTTTTTCATGTTTAGAGAGTTTGAAAAACACTTAAATAAAAATACAAAAGGTCATTTTCCGTAAAATAGTCTGATGAGACCGAAAAAGAGATAAACTACCACTCAACGAACGTTTTCTTCAAATACTTTAATGAGCGTGAAAAGAACAAGATCGCTCGGAAATATTTTCATGTTTAGAGAGTCTAAAAAGAGATTAAAGAAGACTCCAGGGGTATTCCTTTTTCGTGTAACCTTTATGAGTCCGAAAAAGTGATAAAAGTATACTCGGTTACATTCTCATTGATTTACGAGCATGAGAACTAACTAAGACTAAGCTCGGGGTTTTTCCTGAAAAAACCCTAAAAAAGAATCTGTGCATGCGACAAATTCATAAAAACAAACCAAAAAATGGATCCTTGTTCCAACGTCTCACCTCTATACTTTATCAATCTATGAAAATCAATCACTTGTAAAGTTGTTAGGACTTTAGGCTTTGGAAAAAACATAAAAAACAATATAAAATACACATGAAAAGTAATAAAAACCAATAAATAGGTACCAAAGCATGTTTTACCATTTCATTTGTGACTTTACCCAGAAATTGCTCCAAACCCCTTTTTTTACCTCGATTTTCAACTATGGATTGTAGAGTGCACGACTGATCATTACACAAATCATCTCTGTAGAAAAGGTAATCTTCATTTCCTTCATCTTTCCATGGATTAAAATTTGATTTTCATTGGTTAAATATACTATTTTGGGTTGACTTTTGGGGGTTACCCATGCGTTGGGGTTGTCGCAGGTGGCCCCTATCAGGAACTACGACGATCCTAGATCATTGTAGGTGAGCCTAAAGATTGGGGGCAATGATGTCTCTCTACACGAATGCCCTAGCCTGTGATGACCGAAGCCCAAAACTTCAAAAGATAAATCCATCAAGCAAAAAACCTCCAGGAAAGAAAAACATGGTTCTAATGTTATCTTGTGGTCCCTTGGCAGGTTTTCCATGGTAAAAATGTTGGAGTGGCACGAGAGAGAGCACGAAGAGGAATATTACTTTATCGGGAATGACCCAGGAATAGTGATGGCCCTCCGGCAGTGTGGGCTACTAAAATTCTTCAAAATTCAGGGCATGAGGGCCCAACTGAGATTGCTTGAGTACCTGGTTCATATGTGGAACGTAGATGAGCAGGAATTTCATGTGGGTTCTCACACACTCACCATAGATACTGAGGATATCTATTTCCTAATAGGATTATCTCGTCGGGGTTCACGAATTACACTTACAGGTAGCAGGGGAGGCGGTCAACCCATGAACTACTACATCAGACAACATTGTGTGCCGAGAATCCAAAAACATAGCGACAAGGTATCTATTAGGGATATTCGTGATTTTCCATTATGGGCGATCCTCTATACTATCACGCACATAGCAGGGAGCACAACTCCCCACATGGCTCTACAGAGCCCTTTTCAGTATGCATTGGAGTGTCTGGAGCCCCGAGTCTTCAAATGGTGTGAAGGGTTTCTTAAAAGTATGAAGAAACAACTCACCAAGTGCAGAAGTGGTGGGTTGAAACAATTCAGATATGGTTCTATTTTGGTATCCTTCTTCCTAGAGAGGGTCCCAGTCTTACGCTTGCAGGTAGAGTGGGATTTACCTACTCCACAGGATCCTAGGATGAAGAGGTGGGTAGACCTCATGGCCAAACATGGAGGTGGTCACATCGTTAGGTATGTCGATGCCTTCTTTGAGTGGCGGAGGACTCAAATTCTCAAGGTTGATGATTACACATATGTCGGGTTGGATTTCCATGGAGACCTAGACCTAGCTCTTCCCAAAGGTTCCCAATGGGGGGACATAGGTAAGAAGGAAGTTTTGTTTATATCATGTTTTTGTTATTTTTAATGATATTAAATGTTTTTTGTGTTTTATAGGTCTAAAGACTAATCAAAATCTCTCTAAAAAATGTAGATGTGGGACCTTATCGTCCACCAGGATCATCCTCCATCCAGAGGCAAGGGGAAATATGTGTCGTAGCAGGAGTGGTTGCTACCTATCTCGAGATCATAGAGCAAAACCTGGAGGGACTCACTATGAACGTCCCTAATGCTAGTATAGATGATATTCCTAGGCACTACCAACGCCACATAGTGGGCGTGTCTACATCCATTGGTCAACTTCTATGTAGAGTAGCACGAGCAGTCGTGTGTTATAGTGAGTAGAATCCATGATGCTTGTTGTATATGAAGCCATGTGCTTCACATTTTTGACATTTTGGTCTTCAAACAAAAACACTTTTTGTAAAATTTTATCATTATATATATAAGTCTTCTACCGACTTGATTGTTTTATGTACAAAGTGTGATTGGATTTTATAAATGTATCAAATGCCTGTCTAACACATAATTAACCAATGCATCTGTTAATGTATCTAGACATCTAGGAATGTGTTGATATTCAATGTAATCAAAATGATGCTCCAAGAGGCGAATTCATAAATATACCCTTAACAAAGTAGGACTTTGGATAGAATAAACGTTACTCGATTGTAGTACTACTAAATGTGAATCAAGTTGCACAACAAGATTACGGATTCCCAGTGAAACAACGTCAGTTAACAACTTGATAACTTCATTGTATTCTGTGATATTGTTAGTTGCACGACCAAGGAAAACACCATGTAGACTGATTAATTCATTTGTAGGTGCATAGATTGCCCAAGCAACATATGCTAAGTTTTGATTACTGCGACTAGCGCCATCAGTGAAGCCAATGTAGAGTAGTGAACACATCGACATCTAGAAACCAAGCACAATGCAAGGTAATCTGCCGAAAGGTGGAAACCAAAAACGAAAAATCACACAAGAGTATAATACATAAAAATACACAGCACTCATACAAACATGACTTAAGCATAGTACTTCTTCAAGTAAAGCCCATTTCTGGGTTCATTCAAAGGAAATCCATCATAGTACACTAGTTCATAAGCCCCTTTCTCCAATACTCGTTTCAAAATATAAGGACCCTGCCACATAAGCTCAAATTTACCAGCCCCTAGCAAATCACGATCTTGCTCATAAAGAAGAACTAGATCACCTTAAGAAAAAACATGCAGTTTGACATGCTTGTCATATTGAGCTTTGATGTGTTTCTTATGAGTTTCAATAACTAAGGCCGCATCACGATGAGTTTCATCTAATTGCATCAAATGCAATAGACGTTCCTCCTCAACTGAGGTGTTAGGGAGAAGTTTGACAACTAGCTTCAAAGAAAGAATCTCACATTCAATCAGAAAAATTGCTTCGATACCATACACTAATTGGAAAGGTGTGAATCTTGTGGCAGACTTGATTGATGTCTGATACGCCCACAATGTTGAGAAAAACATCGTGTGCCAATTCGACTTATGAATTCCTACCATCCGTCGAAGAATAATAGTAAGGAATTTATTGACTACTTCAACTTGGCCATTAGCCTGCAGATAATAAGGGGTTGAGTTTTCATGGCGAAGACCCAACTTCTCAGTAAGTTTAGACATCATAAAATTACGAAAAATGACTACCTTGATCGGTAACAATAGCTTGAGGGACACCAAACCGAGTAATGATATGATTGAATATGAATAATGTTGCAGTTTTCTCGGTGTTATTAAATGTAGGCATCGCCTTGTCCCATTTAGTGAAATAATCCACAGCTACAATAACATATCCATGCCCCTCGGCTGAGTGAGGGTTACATGTCATGAAGTCAATGCCCCATTTGGTGAATGGACCAACGGAAAATACAGGATGAAGAGGAGTAGGGTGGGATCGGATCTTGTTTTTGTAGGTTTGAAAAGCATGGCATTTATGGACAACAGTAATGCAATCTTTAAACAACGAAGGACAAAAATAACCAGCTCACAAGATCTTTTGGGTAGTGGCATACCCATACATATGACCGCCACATGCCCCAGAGTGACAGTCATTCAAATCTTTCTCAGCTTCATCGTAAGTAAAACATTGTCAAAAGATGGAATCAATACCACGACGATAAAGGGTATCTACGAGAATAATGTATTGTCGGGATTGGTACCGTATACGACGACGATCTGTACTAGAAATATCAGGCCAAAAAGTTTGGGTCTGGATATAGATGATGATATATGTGTACCATACGTCATCAGAACTGATCAGAAAGAGGGATTCGTCAGGTAAGGAATCCTCTGCCATAGCTTTTGTCTCAGTCGAGGGAAGGTCACAAACAAAATCGGCCAAGGATTTCTTCGACTTGGCATGCTCAAACTCCAAGTCAAACTCTTGGAGAATAACTATCCACTTAGAGTACTTTCCCCCAAGAAATTGTCGTGTAAGGATGTGTTGCATGGGGTTGCACTCAGAAATAATGGTGGTTTTGCGCAGTAAGATGTAGTGAGGAAAATGCTGGACAACTTGAACAGATGCCAAGGCCAGTTTCTCCACATGTAGATATTTGGTTTCGGTGGTCGTGAGACTCCGACTCAAATAGTATACCACATGTTCGTCGTGTGAATCATCCTCTTGGACTAAAACCATAGTAATGGTAGAGACTGAAGCAGCTAAGTACAGGAAATAGTCTTGACTATAATCCAGAGGAAACAACAAGGGTGTACGGGTCAAGGTGAGTTTCAACGCCTCAAAATATTTGTTTTCAGTTTCGTCCCACACAAAATCATAACCTTTCTTCAGGAGCCGAGTAAATCCTTTCGTTAATTCAGTGTAATTTGGAATGAATCGACGTAAAAAGTTTGCCTTCCCTTACAAATTTTGGAGTTGGCACATAGTAGAAGGAGGAGGTAGATTAAGAATGGCCCCAACCTTCAAGGGGTGTACCCTAATCCCATGTATTGACATGATAAAACTAAGAAGTCATCTGAATTCCACAAAAAAAAGAACATTTTTTAGGATTCAAACGTATGTGATAATAACGACAGCGTAGGAAAATGGCCCGTAGATGTGTCGAGTGATCTTGGTGACACATAGAATGCATCGGTAGATCGTCTAAATAGGGTTGAACAATATTCTTAATATCGTGAAAAGCATAAGACATAGCTCATTGAAAAGTCACTCCAAATTTTTTCATACCAAAGGGTAGCTTCCGATAAGAGAAGGTTCCCCAAGGGAAAATAAAAGAAGTCTTGTGTTGATCAGTAGGTGAAATGTTGTTTTTATTATAGCCAGAGAAACCATCCATCAAAGAAAATATTTCACTCCTGGTGCAGTCGTCGACAATTTGCTCAACAAAAGGGGTAGGATAATTGTCTTTAGGACAATATTTGTTTATATCCCTATAATCAACGCAAACACGGATCATGCCTTATTTCTTTGTAATGGGAACAAGATTGGACACCCAATCTGTCAAAGCCACAAGATAGATAAAACTAGCTTTAAGAATTTTTTCAACTTCAATCTTAATCGTAGCAACTTTACGTGGGTGCACTGGGTGAAATCGTTTTCGAACAGGTTTAGCATCTGAGTATGTATTAATCTCATGCACAACGATATTGGGATGAATACCAGACATTTCTTCATAACTCCAGGTGAAAATGTCGGAGAATTATTGAAAAAGGGATTTATAAGTATGGACTTCATCAGCAGAACATGAAGCATCGATATGAACATTTTCCATGACTACGGGCTTAATCAAAATTTCAAGAGGGATGGTAGGGGAGATATTACTCAAGTTCCCTTCGTACAAAACATCATGTGTAGGTTCAGGAACAGAGGAAATAACAACAACGGTAGACAGTGTCAAAATTTGTTGATAGCTCTCTACGGTCTCAGTTTCCAAAAAGAGAATAGAATGATGATGCCCATCGTCCCATGGAGTCTCTTCCATAGACATGACTGCCATGATCATCTCGTCAGTAGGAAAGATCATATGAAAAGGATCGAGAGACATATCACAGAGAGAAGGGGAGGTTATCGATTGAATAGCTTGATAAGTCGATTCCATCGGACTTAAAGGCATGTTGTCTCCGTAATGATGGAAATAAATAGGGTCAGGTACTATCCAAGGGTCATAAGACTCAGGGGTTTCACTAACAAAAGTCGAGATCATATTGATCGAGGCAAAAAAAAGGAGGAAGAATATTGGGTGGAGGAATGGGGAAAGTACCCATTAACATTGAATCTTTAAGAAGACCCACACCAACATTCTCATACCCAGGAGGTGTTTTCGAAATAAAAGGAATGTTGCTAGTACGTGCATCAACATTAAAGAAGGCCAATTGATCGACAGTAACGACCTTTCCTTGGTGCGGGAAATGTAACACATGGAAAAGGGTAGAAAGAACTGCACACCTGGAATCAATCTAGCTATGACCAAGTAGAAGGCTATAATCAAGAGGTGCCTCAAAGACCTCAACCTCGACATTAACCGCTTTACCTTCTAACGTAATAGACAACGAAGGAAGAACACCATAAGGTTTGAATCCTGTACCACCGCTTTAAGAGTATTGTGTCACTCGGTTAGGGCAGGAGAGCCAATGGATTTCCAACAAGTAACGTACATAATGCAAGTCGAGGTTCCTTCGTCAATCACAGTTTGACAAATATTCTTGTTTTCCACAACAACTTGGATTTGAAACGCTAACTGAGGAGGAAGCATTGGAATGTGATCTTCCAAGTCAAATATTATTAAATTAGTACCGGTAGGATCAATTCCACCAATATCTTTCAACAACGCCTTCCATTGAGTAGGACAACTTTGAAGGACTTCAAGAGACGACATCGCAGAGGGTGCTTGTGCAAGGTCTTCTACAATGTTGTAGTTTTGGGCAACATCTGCATGGGGATTAAAAGATGATTTTCAGACAACGCCCTTGGGAGGAGGGTGAAGGACTGTATCTAGGCCCGGTCGTTCAAGATGAAGAGGACTGTTTGGAGGTGAATTTGTTGGAGGAGGTTGAACCAATGGAGTTGGTGTATCATCCACCTTTTCCTTCGAAGAAGAATAATATTTGGATTGAGTTGCGATTGTAATATCGTTCTTTTTAGAGTCATCAGTACACATAAGAATGTAAGACGTGGTAGAGGGAGAGGTTTGATCATGAATGACCAATTTCACCTGTTGCTGAGAAGGGAAAGGTTGTGAAAAGGCGACGGGGGTAGAAGATGTACAAGTTCCTTGGAGGAACTTAGTAACTTCAACACGTCGTGGACAATATTTCATGTAGTGATCGTCACCACAGATAAGGCAAGGATAACGAGGCTTGTGTTTGTCCTTATCGTCAACAGGTTGGGATTTAGTTTTCTTGGATTTTGGATTATTATTTTTATCCTCCTTATTCCTACCCTTCCCTTTCTTTTTATTTTGATTTTTACCAATAGGGTCGATTGAACTGAATTGACATCAGAGGTTTTACCCGAGGAAGGAGTCGGATTAGGAGTATTTTGTACAATAGAAGTATTAGATTTGGGATTTGGGTGACTATCTTTTTTAGACTAAGTCTGAGCGTGAAAAGTTTCAATCACGCCATCAACAACGTGGGAATCTACTGGAGGTGTCAGGGTAGGATTCGTAGATGGACGAGGAGCATCGGGGATCAAGTCATACAGAGTGCCCATTTGTGAATAAACAAGATCTAGTACTGAGCACGACTAATCGCCTGCTCTTCAGTGACAACACCACCCATGGCAACATCACTGGCTATAGGACCAATAATTGATTTATTAAACCACTTGGCCAACAACTGGTCAGGAAGAGGAACTTTGATTAAGCGTCTTCTCCTCTTCCATTTATGAATATGATCAGAAATATGAGTGGAAGAGGATTGTTTAAAAGAACTCAAAATTTTCGTTCTTGTCTTGTAATGTCTTGACAACTGGTAAGGTGTTAAGAAGGCCATGGATAGAGTATTAAAGTCATTAAAGAAACCTCGTGGTAACTCGATGTACCATTTAGCAGCCGAACCCATAAGAGTTCATTGGAAAAGATGTAATCTTATAAAGTCATCCATCAATGAGTTAGATGATCACCAAAGATGGAAAGTCATGACATGATTATTCGGGTCTTCTCTAGGTCGACCATCAAACTTAGGATTGTCAGATGGTAGTTTGGCCAGGATGATAGGTCAGTAAGGAGAGTGCAAAATAGGATCATTTAGAATCCTAGATAAATCCGGTAAATCCGAAGTAGCAAGAAAAGACAACTGCCTATTCACTTGAGGAAACTGGTAGTTTTGAGGAGGCAATCCCATAGGTATACCAGTAGGACCATAAGAAGTCTGCAAATAATTAGACAGTCCTGACAGATTTGGTTGTGGAGGGTTCGAAGCCGCATAGCCAACACAAGTTGGTTGATTAAGGAAGCTTCCTTGAAAAGGAGCATTGGACTGCAAATTTGGGCCCCAAGCAAGATTAATAGAACCTGGATACGGTTGTCCAAGATTAGGGGGTACAAAAGAATTAACTTGAATATGTTTCCCCCCAGATGGATGTGGATTCCATTGGAAAGGGAGATTCCAAGATTGATATTGTGACACAAGTATACTTCAGCCATAAACTAGGTTATGGCCTCCAACTTGAGATTGCCCCCAAATTGAAGTTTCCCCCCAACTTGAGATTGGCCCCTAAGTTTAGGTTGACCTCCAACTTGAGGTTGAAATCCAATAGGAATTTGAAAACTAGAAGTGATAAGATGGTTGGTGCCTCCAACTTGATTGGAGCTACTAGGACCAGGACGATTATCTCCTCTCGATGAAGGTGGAGGAGGAATGTATGACCCTCTGGAAAGAACCTGGGCAGTTGTAGGAACAAAACCAAACACAAAATTGTACCCAGGTGGAACAAAAATATTTGACCCTCTGGTTGGATTCTGGGCAGGATTAGCAATGGAAGTATTCAAAGCATTATACCCAGGGGGAAGTGAAGGATTTGATCTAGGTGGAAGCGATGTTCCAATAGGAGCTTGGGATATCACCGGATTTCCAACAAAAAAAGGCATAGCTTGTGAGACCATGGTAGAATCGACGTATTGCAGAGGAAGAATTGAGTGAGAACCAACCAACAATTCGTCCACAACTATGACGACATTACTGGTCATACCAGTAAAATGATCTAAAGGTACCGTGTAAGTGGTAGACGCCATAGGCGTTTTTGATGCCATAGGTCGATTAGAACTCGTTCCTAGGTTGTCAAAAATATTGTGTCCTAAATAATGGAGAGGGACAGAGCTAGGATTGAAAATTCCAGCAGTATGAATCGGGGTTATAAACAATGCACTTTGAAAAAGTGGATCATCCACACCAAACTCTGCGTTAGCTCGAATAAGTACTTTGTCAACAACAATTTCTCTCGATGAATTAATTCAGAGTAACTGTGGGTCTTGTTTTGTACTCAATGACAGGTTTTCAAGAAGTCTAAATGCTTCCAAAGAGTTACAAATTTAGAATGCTTCTAAAGAATTCATACTCCCGATTTCAGAAGCTATTTTGTTATTGATTGCTCCCACAGGAGAGCCTTTTGGTGAGTTAGGAAGCAAAGGGACGTAATCTTCTGGATTTTCTAGAGGTAGTCCTTGCATCCTACGTGAATGGCAAAGGCCTATGTTGGCTACACCAAATAAAGAATGGAAAAAATATATGGCCATCTAGAGAAACAAACAACACACACTAATAAATTCTAGAAATCAAACCAAGCAAACAAACCTTCTTATTTCAAAGTCACTAGTTGGTGATGAAATCCAACATCACGAAATCATGACAAGAAGGGGTTGGGATAACCGGTTGGAAAAGTTACGTCGACGACCTGTTTAACGGACTTACGCTTTGGTGCAAGCTCCCACACATAATCGTGGGTATACCCTCCAAGGAGCCCGAGTGAGTTTGGCCAACGTCAATTCCAGGTACCATGAATAATTTCCCCTCCACAGTCACCTCGTGTAAAGATCCTAAAGAGATAGGTCACTAAGGTTACCAATTACTACAATGATGCCTGGGGAAACAATCGACAATCTGATCCATGTGCAAAGGCAGGGTATCTAGCTCGAAATCAACTCGAGAGGCTCCCACACATAATCGTGGGTATACACTTAAGTGACCCCCAATAATATGCGCAATATCTACACCAAGACTAACAAAGAAGGGTGAGTAACTCTTCCAGCCTCAATGCGACCTCAAGTTTGACCCTTGTGTGAGAAGGGCTTCCCAGGACAAAATGTAGCAAATGGATTTGACACTCTCCCTATCACAAGATGCTATTGTGTGTTTTAATGCTTTGGAGAGTGTGCCTTTCAACCTATTCCAAAGCGTTATCCGAGCTAATGTTGGTGTAAAGAATTCCTAGAAAATAAAAGTTACTAATAAATTTTAATATTATGTTGTATTTTAAAGAGGTTGTTGCTTAAAAAGGAGATGGAGATGAAACTAATGACATGTATGACCTTGACCCAATAAAATGCAATAAGAGATGAATATGCAATATTTCAATTCAATAAACTCTAATTATAGTAGGGAGAAGGTATCTTTTTGAAGTACAAAAGCTATGAAACACAATTTCTCAATTCATGAATGAATAAAATTCCAAATAACCAAAAGTTACAAAATTTTCCAATTTTATCTTATAAATATTCGAATGCAAAAAATTTCTTATAAAAGATTACTAAAAAGAAAATGATTTTCAGTTCTTCCTTTCTCAAATCAGATCAGAGATGCAATACATGGAAGAAAATGTATTCCAAGAAAATGAACACACTCACAACCTTGTTCGCAAATCAAACTCACTATGCAGACCAAAAAAAAAAAAAAAAAAAAAANGTCGAATTCAAACAAAAAATATTTCTCAATCTATAAACAATCTGGAAGGTGAAAAAAATCCAAAACTTCACACAAATCAAAGACTCTTTGTCAAGCAAGCACCCAGGACCAAGATCCAAATATTATATCCTTGTGACAAAAATTAAAAGCAAAAACTTGCAAAATTTATAAAGAAAAACTTTCAATCATTGAAAATCAATCAAATGCAAGCTTTAAACTCATAAATCATTCAGACACTGATATCAAAAGCTCATCCTAGGCTATTAAGGTAAAACTGGGTGAAAAAAGGAAAGTTGACTCCCCCCAACAAAATCTACAGGAATCGTCGTAGGTTGCCTATGGAGCATAGTGCGATGATCTAGGGTCATTGCAGGCTGCTAAGAGAGTATAGTGTGACATCGTCACCCTAGTATAAATTAGCACAGTACGACGTTAGAGGATCGTCACAGACTGCCTTTATGGCACAGTGAAACGATCTCTGTAACTAAGGCAAAAAATGGAAGAAATTCAATAAATTTCACTGAACTTGCAGATCTAGGGAGTCCAGATGGATCACCCACAGACTCAGAGAATGCATTTAACTAAAGGAAGGTGAGCTAAAGGCTAGTAAGAGACAAAAAATAAAAATAAAAGTCGTATCCCCAGTATGGTCGCCAATTTTTTTGTTGGACTAATCGGTAAGTGCATACATGAACAAATCTCCCTAGTACCACCCGGAACTAGAACAAAATAGAACACAATATAAACCTTTTCCCAAGGCTCTAACTATTGAATTTACTAGTTAACAAGAGATAGGCAACATACCTTTTAAATGTCGCTTCCTCTTTCCATTGCCATCCTCGCTTCATTCCAATGCTCATGCAATATTGAACCTGCAAAGGAACACAAGCAAACAAAGTGAAAGCAATAAAGCATACTCAACAAGAACCTATGTATGTGATCAATGAATCATACAATAAAACAAGAATGGTTTTATGGGAAATAAACATATTTTTGTATCATATTAATAGAAAGTGGAGAATACAACCAAAGCCTTGATGTCACAAGGTCCCCTTTCAATGGCCCTTTTCTCTAACACACACACCTTTTCTCCAAAATGAAGAAGATCCACCATGTAGCTTGAACAACTAAAGCAAATCTCTCAAGAATAATTCGAGGCAGAATTTCTCCATACAAATCTTAGCCTATTCAACCTTAGCCTTTTCGATGAGAGATCCCTCCTTATATAGTGTGAAGGAGATATGGATGAGGATATTAGGATGATCTCACCAAATCAGAGAAGCGAGTAAGATCCAAACCGTTCGGAGGCCACCTCATCTTCTAGAAGATCCCCTTCTAGAACTTTCATGAAGTTTGAATTTTCATTAGCTTTTGGCATCGTCACACCCTAGGTATAGTGTAGCCTGCGGAGACGTCGCAGTCCAACTCTAGAGTAGGGGGTGACAATCAAGCATCGTCGCACCCCATGCAGTTTGCAGGGTGCGACGACCTTCCTTAATAGGGTTTTTGAGAAGGAAAAGCCAATCACTTTCCTCATGGAGAAAGACTCTTTTATCCTTTCTGGGAACATGAACACATGTTTTTAGTGGGTCACTCGGGTGACCAAAATAATGTGTAACAACACCCCTATTCTTCAATCCCCTGGTTGTATGGATGGCCATGTGGCCACGCACTAAGTGCCTGTGCCCTAGTCCTCCGGCCCCGGGTCATATGCTCATGGTCCATGTGGTCGAGCATTGATCCACTACACCATGCCCCTGTTCATTCGGTCCCTGTCACGTGGAAGTGTTAAGACTGCAAGCTAGCCCCCACCGATCGGGGCTTATCCCCAACTACCCGCACCACACCATAACAAAACCCAACTTTGTTGCATAGTGGTTAAGTACCACCATGTAGCTTAGACGATTGGCGTGAAGAGGTTGAAGTTGTTTCCCATGCCCGGAGGTCAGGGTTTGAATCCGCCAGAGTGAAAAAAAAACTTTTTTACCCATCCAACATTGGCCTTATCTGGGGTGCCACATGGAAGCCTGTGATTGGGACACGTTTCACCTATGGATTGGCCTTGTACACATAGTCAACGCTCAGTCACCTTGTCCAGTCATCTTGTCATATGCCATGCCACTGCCCTGTCATCCTGCACAGTCAACACAGTACCCCACGTCACTTCTACACATCAATTTATCAGTGGGTCATGTCATCGTATGGACTTCCATGTCAGCGTCCGTACAATCCACATGTTGAATCCATATCGTGCCAACTCAGCCTTGAAAACACCAAAAATGCTTGACACATGTCACGTCCTGGTGTTGCCACATTAGCATGTTGATGTCATCATGATGTCATCTACCTTGTCATTCTCACGTATTGTTGTCATCAATAGTATGGACTGTTGAATGTTGATTGTTGACTTCTTTTGCTTGTTTGGGAAAATATTCATATTGCAATAACTTCTCCATACGGTGTCCATTTTCGAAAAAGAATATACTGTCGGAATCAAAACGATAATCCCTATGCGATGGCATTGGTTTCGTATGAATCTGAGAACTTTGAATTTTGAGCCATTATGGATCCATTTTGGGTCATTCCTCCCCACTAAGACCTTTGCTCCTCCAAAAGGATATTAACCAGACATCAAGTGCGGGATAGGTCTCCCCACTTGTCCTTTGTATTTAAACTTTATCCTGTGCACCTGTCGCATCACAATTAATTGCACAATAACCATGACAACTAAAATCATATTGTTATCCATTTGAACTCGTTCACATCTTATTGAATCCACTACCATCCATGTAGAAAACATTAGTAGTGATAATATCAGAAATATGACTGAAAATGAACCAATATGTTTGACAGGCTTGCACGACATTAACTTGTTTTGAAGCAAAGTATGATTGAACTCACATCCTACAACCATCTCATGTTCATGCTTAATATCAACTGCTTTACTTGGCACAATTATAGGTATTTTGCTTGCGTATTCTACCTTTCTCAATTGTTCCATCCTTAGTAGAGTTTGATTTTCTTTAATATGTTGAGCATGCACAACATATTCATTGTCTTTCTTAAATAAGTGATATTGATTATGTTCCCTGAAGAAGATTGTTTTTTGATCATATAAATAAGGGCTTCCTAAGACCATTCCACATGTTTCTAGTGGCACCACATCACATATTACTTCATCCACATACTTAGATGTAATTGCAAACTTTATGATACATTTATTTCTTATGGGAAATGTGTGATATTTTCTTATCCAATTTAGTGAATAGGGTTTGTGATGCATCTTAGTTTTTAATCCCAATTGCTTAACCACTTCTTCTGAAATTAAGTTAGTTTGAGATCCACTATCTATCAATGTGTCGATCTTGGTATGTTTTATAATGACCCTTATATGAAACAATTTACTTCTAGAATCATAACCATCACCAATTTTACCTGACAAACCAACTGCAGTGATCTTAGTCTCATCACCTGAATCTGACCCCAAGTCTCTTGGTAGTGTTGTTGTTGCAAATTTTTTCTTCCCTTTCCTCTCTTTGAACCACTTCGGTCTCTTCTCTGGGTGCAATTTCCAACACTGCTCATCATCATGCCCTTCTTTCTTGCAACACTTGCAAGAGATTTTATCTTCCTTCATTGTCGCTAAATTTGCTTTCTTCTGATTCCCCTTGCCTTTGCCATCTTTCTTTGAAGATGATTCCCCTGATACACTAACTCCAGTTTTTCCTGTTTCAATATATATTGCTTGAACAACAACCTCATCAAGGTTATTAGGTCCAAACATAAATACAATATTACAAATATAAGAAGGCAAACCTCCTATATACTTCATATGATTTTCTTGTGTAGGTAGTGGAACATATAACATCAAATCCATCTTACGAAATTCATCTGTATATTCTTGCACCGATTGTCCTTTTCTTAACTTAAGACTTTGTCATTCAACTAAATCATTTTCGTTATATCCCAATGGATAGAACTTTTTTCTAAGTGTGGAAATAAAATCATGCCACGATGGAAAAATCTTACCAACTTGTTGAGTTCCATGTTGCATCTTACTTTTCCACCAGACAAGGGTTGTGCCTTCAAGACGAAGCGATGCCAATCTGATTTTGGTTGCCTCATATTTGATTTGTTGCACATTACAATATACCTCCATCTGTCTAACCCGGTTATCAAGTTTCTCAGCATTAACTTCGCCATCATACATGGTCAATTTTTTTTTTACATCAAGTTTAAGTAATGGCATATCAGGCTTATACTTATGGGAATTTTTCTTGCAGAAGTAATATTCGAACTTGTACTTGAAGAAGAAGAATAAGATGGAGATGAAGGAGGAGGTTTTGGAGGGTCCTCTCCTTCTTCATTTTTGTCTTTCTTTGAAGATTCCCTTGAATCAATCTCTTATGTTCCAAGTAATCATCATACAACACTTTTACCATCTCCGACATGGAAAAAAAAGTTCTTTGAAACTCTCTTTCATTTTGAGAAAGCCCTTCTTCTGATGACATCTTCTCACTTTGAGATATCTTCTTTCTTGATCCAATCTATGGATCTCCTTCTACAAGCTCTCCTTCACCACGACTTAGGTTTTCCCTGGTAATCATGCAAACTCAAACAACCAACTGTCAACCTAATCTGATACCACTTGATCAAAAAATGATCTTTTAAAGACTTGGTTAAGTATTTTGCATGAGTTGATTTACCATTTAGAAATTGAAGAGAAGAAGAAGATTTAATGACAGAATGTTGCAGCCATCATAAATAATGCATAATAGAAAATAGACTATAAGAATAACAAACCATAATGCCAAGATTGATAACGGAGTTCGACAAAGTTGTCTACGTCTCTGAGCCTTTGTCTCAGTGAGGGAGGCTTACTTATTAATCTTCAATGATTCAAAATTACATCAATTGGATAAAAAACTAGTCTATATATGTTTTTCTCGACCTCAAGAATCCAACACAACTGACGACATTGAAAAAGGTTGAGCGTAGCTCCCAGAAATGGCCTCCAAAGTTCGCTTCCTCAATGGCTTCCCTGCATAAAATAGCTTAAGCTTCACAAAATATTCATAATTTTGTTGTTCTCAATCTCCTATGGTTGTCAAAATGACCTAGGTTATATAGATTTTTCAGTTAGGGTTCACATCCCAACCTCCTCCCAAAATTTGGCCTTAAATCGGGCTCCAAATCCTCAAAAAAGGGGAAAAAGCCATCAATATCAGGCCAATAAACCATAAAAATCCAAATACTATAGGTAAAAACCCACTTTTGGAAAATTTATGTGCATGCGCCCATATTCTTTAGGCCCCTGGTTGTATGGATGGCCATGTGGCCACGCGTTAAGCGCTTATGCCCTAGTCCTTCAGCCCTAGGTCATATGCTCCTAGTCCATTTGGTTGAGCGTTGATCCAATGCACTGTGCCCTTGGTCATTTGGTCTCGATCACGTGGAAGTGCTAAGACTGTGGGCTAACCCCCCTTGATCGGGGCTTATCCCCATTTACCCACACCACACCATAAAAAAACCCAACTTTGTTGTATAATGGTTAAGTACCACCATGTAGCTTGGACGGTTGGCGTGAAGAGGTTGAAGTTGTTGCCCATGCTCGGAGGTCAGGGTTCGAATCCGTCGGAGTGCAAACAAAATTTTTGACCCAACCAACATTGGCCTTATCCGGTGTGCCACGTGGTGCCTTTTGATTGGGCCATGTGTCACCTCTCGATTAGCCCTGTACACCCAGTCAAAGCTCAGTCACCCTGTCCAGTTAGCTTGTCGTACGCCACGTCACTGCCATGTCATCCTGCATAGTCAACACCATACGCCATGTCACTGCCACACGTCAACCTGTCATTGGACCACGTCATCGTACCGAATGCCATGTCAGTGTCCATACAATCCATGTGTCGAATCTGTATCGCGCCAACTCAGCCCTGAAAATGCCAAAAATGTCTGACACTCGTCAAGTCCTAGTGTTGTCATGTCAGCATGCTAACATCATCTGCCCTATCGTGTTGACGTACTGCTTTCATCAGCAATACAGACTGTTGACTTTGACCGTTTTTGCTTGTTTGGGAAAAATTCTAGATCATGATAACTTCGCCATACAGTGTCCATTTTTGAAAAATAATATATTGCCAGAATTGACACGACGAGCCCTACGTGATGGCGCTAGTTTCGTCTAAATCCGAGAAATTTGAATTTTGAGCCATTATGGATCCATTTTGGATAAGAGAAGATGCCCATAAAAGTAAAAAATGTAGAAAGTTTAGACTATAACATCCTAGGTCTAATACTACACTGAGAAATGCTATAAATAACACTCTGATAAATTCTATACAAGCCTTTAACCTAAATTAATAATTACTTGGGGTCATTGAGAATGATGTAAGAAACCTTATTGGAACATAGTGTACAAGAAAGGAATATCATATATGCATGTATATTCATTGAATATATTACTTCAATAACTTACACTATGTCCATTTAGTCCATTGACACTAACTAATAATGTTCACTTTTTCATAACATGTTAAGTTTGAATATTCATGTTTTCTTCCATATTAGTTAGGGGAATTACAGTGCACAAAATCATTGATAATAGTCCTCTTAGGTTATCAATATGCACCCTGTAGAAGAGCATTTAATGCATTAGATGTTGGGATATATACTTTTCGATCCAAAACACTTTTAGATCAAATGATATATATCCCATCATATACAACATTAAATGCTCTATTTTGGGGTGCATATTGTTTGTCATCATCTTAATCGGAATTGTTCCTTCCAAACAATGAATGGATTGTGGCTCCTAGCACAATAATTGTAGATCATATGTGATTTCCGAGGGCTTCTTTATAGAAAACAAGAGAGACCTAGAGATGTGTGATGGTTCTCACATGGGTGTCTACTCTTTTAAGAGTTAGTGGGTTTTTTGGTGAGTTTTTTTTGTTTGTTTTAGTTTTGCATGTATTTTTGTTATCCATTCTACTATAACCCCTTTCTTTAGTTGTGTTGGTTATTGTTTCTCTCCCAACATCTTGGGGTTAGGTTTTTTTACCCTCATATGAGGTCCATTAATTTCTTGAGTCAATATAAGGATTCATTTATGTTTCTAGATTGTATATTTTCTTATTAAATGGTTTTCACTCCAATTATATTTATGGGTTGTCTTGGAGTTCAATTCATAATGGTTTTGTATTGTCATTAAAGTCATTATGGCTAGTCTTGGTTAGTTGAATTTCAATGTCAAATCTACGCAAGTAGTAAAAGTGTATTTATGAAATTCCTATTGTTCTCCTATTAGAACATTGTGATGTGGATTCCATACAACTGAAAGGTAATTCAAGGGGTCTATGTTTAAATAATCAATTTTAAAAATTTATGAACAAGAAGAATGCAATAGAATTCACCCAGCATTCAATAAGTATACTTTCAATGCATGATAGAACATGTAAGCATGCCTCAAAAGGATTGAATAAATTCAACTCTAATCATCAAACTCAATGAAAATCAAACCAAATTCAACTCTCATCACCCTTCATGCCTTCCACTTCCATATTTGTTTGGTTTCCAAAGTGTTTTTACAACTCATAATTGAGAAAAAATGATGGATTTACAACTAGAATTTGCAAGTGGAGTGGAGGTAGGGTTTGCAGGTGGAGTGAGAGCAATCAAACTCGCAGGTAGAGTAGAGGCAGGATATCTAGGTGTGATGGAGTAGGGTTTGTTTATTTTTCAAGTACGCCAAAATCAAGGGTTTGGTCCAGAGCACGCCCAAATCAAGGGTTTGGTCCATAGCACGCCCAAATCATTCGTTTTGTTTAGTTTCATTTGCATAAAAGAAGGGTTCATTCTAGAACATCCAAATTATTCATTTGTTTGCATTGAAGAGGGTAAGGGTTTGGTCCATAAGTGTTTAGCTTTGGACCAAGAGATGGTTTCATTCAGAGTTTTATGTATTAATCAAAATCTTAATTGAAAAACTATCTCCACTTTTAGTCGAGATTTTTTTCATGCCTCCCATTAACATGCCTTGTCATAAATTGTGACACATCTTCATGACTTTACCCATAATCAATCATTAACAGAAATTAACTCCTTCAAACATTAACATAATTAACTCTTTTCACATTCAATATAATCAAAATAATCAACATAATTAATATAATCACTAGTCAATACTCAAATCTTTTAATAATGAAAATGATCAATTCATTCCATATTCAACATTGTTAACTTTTTTAACATAATCAACTCTTTCAACATTTAATGTAGTCAATCATATCCCTCAACTATAAACATATTCAATATTCCATATTAAAATAAACATTTATTATGTAATTCTCATAACTAAACAATTTTTCCACATCAAAAATAAATGAATTTTAAACATATTTTCCATCCAAGATAAATGAATTTTAAAATATTAGAAAAATACAATATTTCTCTACTCAAGAAAAATAAAAATGTAAATGTACTAGCATGGGAGTAAATTGTACTAGCAATTCCCATGCTCATTGTACTCGCAATTCCCGTGATCTCTTAAACTTTATTTCTTTTAAAGTCATACGTACCAACTTAAACTTTATTATAAAATCATATTACCACAATTTTTATATATTTATTTTCTTTTTTCCTTTTATTCTATGAAGATATGGATGATTTCCTTTTGCTTTACTTTTATTGTTTTATTTTATGAAGATAGGGATGATTTGCTTTTCCTTTACTTTATAAAAATATTGTTTTATTTTATGGTTTTTTTGAAGATAGGGATGATTTGCTTTTCCTTTACTTTATAAAAATATGAATCACCAATAATAATCATTGTTGTCGTTATTTACAAATATTTATTCCATATTTATTTTTATTAATTAAAACAATTATATATAAATAGATTTACGATACAATTTTAAAAATTGTACTAATTATGGAAAATCTACATTACATGTATTTAAAATGTAAGAGCGTGTGATTTTGCAAGTTTATAATTCTTTGTTTACTATGATTATTGTATTTTAAATTAGAAATTTTAAAGTTGATAGTTTGGACAATTCCAATATTTTTTTTTAAAGATTATAATAAATAATGTTGAAAGTTATTAAGAAATTTTCAATGTATTTAATCCACAAATTAATGTATTTTAAAGGTTTTAAGTTTTGACATTTTTGGTGATATTATTAGTTTAATTTTGATTCAAATCAGTCAAGAAAGTTTTGAATATGTAAACTAGCACAGCTGCGAGTTAGCCACTGGTGAACGCCGAAAGATAGAATGAGGTAGAGAATGAGAAATGAAACATGTTGATAATTGAGGCAGATAATGAAACTCCTGGACAGTTGAAGAATTCCAAAAGTTAATCATTTAAACGTGGCAATTATATGATGTTACAGTAATTTCTTAATATGATTAGGTAAATGTTAAAAAGTAAACAGGTTAACGTTAACGGATGCATTTATAAATGCAAAGAAGTTACCAACAATAAATCTGAGTCATTGATTTTGGAGGACGACTAAGAATATGCCAGCATCTTCAATGCATAACCATCAGATTAGAATTTAAGATTAAAATATCATGAATTGTGCCCATCTCCAATAGATATACTCTTTCGGCGTAATTAAAGTGGTTAGATTTTTATAAAAATTTTCAACACCATTTATGCATTCAAAAATATAATTTAAACAACAAAAAAATATTATTTAACCTAAATCTTAAAACTTTTAAACAACAGTCAACAAATTACCCCATAACTGATCATTTACCCATCAAATCTCATCCCTAGAATTTCTAATCTTCACGTGAAAATCTGTTTTCATAATTTAAAAATCAAAAGGTTGAAATTCATAACCTTATATATTATTATAAATGGGATTTGCAAATCAAATTGAATTTCTATTCTTCACGTGAAAAACTGTTGTTATGCTTTAAAAATTAAAGGTTGAAGTTCGTAACCTTATATTAATATAAATGGAATTTGCAGGCAGGATTTGAAGTACTTCTTCAATTAGTACAATGCCTTCAGATAAATGAGTAGTACTTGAAAGACAGTAGGTGCAACGTCAACATTCTGCAACGACAAAATATCACACAGCGCATGCATTCACGGGACATTTGTCAAACAAGTTGATGGCCAAATACAGGGTGTTTGGTCATCCAACAAATGTTGTCAAACAAGGAAGAGCCCATCTAAAATATCAGTGGAACCTATGGGAGCCCACAGGTTCAAAAAGAATAATTAGAAATTCGCCAGCGCTGTAGAAGGTACAGACAAGCAGAATCTCTCTTTCGTTTTTATAAAAATGGTTGAGCGATGGTAGGTGACTGTTATATCCATTCCAGTTTTGGAAACCGAGCTGGAGATGGCCCACGATAACAGTGCTGCAGAGATGTATACGCCCATGTGCAGAAACGAAGACATCTGTATATATCAATATTGCACGTTAACGGAGATGGATGCATTACCAAACTTTTTTTTAGCTTTTTAAAGACGGCTCAATTTCATAATCGTTACATTATAATTGCTCTGAATTATTGAGGAACCGCAAGTTTTCTTTCCTGTGCCGTATTTAAGCAAAATAACGAATCTTAGTCAATGGTTGTTTACAGCTTTTGGTTCGATTCAATCTGTTAATGTATACGGAGATGGAAGCTCCAACTACTTTGAGAAATAGTTATTTATTGTTCAGTGATATGATGTGTTTTAGGTGTAGTTTAAATGTTTTAGGTTTTTTTTTATTTTCTGGCTATTATCATCTGAATTTTGTCACATTAAAATCACAGTTTTATATTGTTTAAAAAGTGTTTTGAATGCATAAATTCATTCAGAGTCATCCGTTTTTTTTATTTTCTGGCCATTATCATCTGAATTTTGTCACATTAAAATCACAGTTTTATATTGTTTAAAAAGTGTTTTGAATCATAAATTCATTCAGAGTCATCAAAAACCTACAGATATCTAAAATATGTAATTTCTTAATCACTGAAATTTGCAATTTTCTAAATTATCAATTAGATTAGTGTGGATTTTGGTAGAAATCCAGCCATAAATTGTTAGAATTGTAAATTTAAGTGGTTGAACCCTAGGAGTTTTTTAGGATGCTGAATTCATTGATGCATTCAAAAATGTAATTTAGACAACACAAATGGGGGATTTCACCCAGATTTATATGGTCCATAGAACCTTTAAACAACATCAAAATTATATATATATAACCAGGGGCAAGGATAAATTAGTTGTTGTATGGAATGTTTATATGCAACCTGAGTGGGCCTAATGGACCTAATGGTTAAGAACATGTGTTTTATCCTAAAAGCTAAGCTAGGTAATGATTATCCTTTCTTTATTGATTAAATTTAACAATCAAATCAATCACCATTATAAATTATTTTAATTTTAGAATGATGACTTTTATTTATGATGATGATTGTTATGGTCCACTAATTGAATTCAACTTTAATTTGTGGGACCAAAAAAATTAATTTTATCCTAAAAAAGCCTCTTAAAGCAAATCTAGAAAGTCTTTTGTCTTTCATGTCAACTATTTTGTGCTTGTACATTAAGTCTTTAGTCATAGTGATACTTTCAATAGATAAAAGACCACTGTTTAAGAGGAGTATTGGTGATGCATGAACATCTTTAGTCTTAGGCAATCAACATGAACTAAAAAAATATTTTGATTTCAAGTTATAGTAATGGTAGGATGAAATAAGGGCGTTGTAACTCCAGACCTATTGTATCTCCACATTGTTGCAACTTCTTTTAAATACATGTGCTACAACTCAGTGTTGCAACTCCAGTGTCATGCTACAACTCCAATTACAATGCTATGGGTTACACCTTGTTGTGACTCCCCATGTTGTGGGTTATGCATGTTGTAACTCCACTTGTCCTATATGGACTTGGAGGCAATTGATGGACCGTCACTCCATGTGTCTTGTCGAATTTTGTGACAATTGGTAGGCCATCTCGGTTGTTTAGTTCCAAAATCAAGTTTGGGGAAACTCTTAGGAAGTTTCATATAAGCTTAGTCTATTTGTTCTAAGTTTTGGCTCTTTACATGCCATAATCTGTGGGTTTTTTAGGATGTTGAATTCATTGATGCATTCAAAAATGTAATTTAGACAACATCAATGGGGGATTTCACCCAGATTTATATAGTGGGATTC
>ML785969.1:374445-403871 GCA_009831015.1 Picea engelmannii
ATACTTTTGTTGAGTTAAGATGTTAGGAAGGTTGGTAGTGTGATAAATATTTTGAAAATGAGATCTAATATGGGTATAGGCTGGACAATCTAAGAGAAAGTGTTTTTCATCTTCAACCTTCTTAGTGTCACAAAGGTGACACATTATTTCATCCCATGGCGTTTTAGGAATTGACCAATGCCCACTTTCACTATGGAGCTCATGAGAATTTGTCTGTATCTTAGCAATGCTTATTTTTTTCTTTACACTTGGCAAAACAGATAGATAATTTTGATCTTCTAGATTAGGGTTGATTACATCTTTATAATACCTTAATTTTATTTTTTCCTCTAACTCTTTATCACATCACATTTTCTCTTTAAATTTTGATTTGACGTTTTTTTCAATAGTATCTTTTTTCTGCAAAATGGTTTCTTCCATGATTCCCCAATAGTTTAGCCAAGATCGTGCGTCTTTATGCCATCCTCACTTGAGTCGATGGTGGTTATGACTTGATTTTGAAGCAATTTTAGGTATCCTCTTGTCTTCCATGTTGTTTAACTTGTTCTTATACATTAGGTATCTAGTCATAGCCATGCTCTCAATGGGAGAGAGGCTTGTTTCTAAGAGGAGGATGGGATAGGGCGTATTTCCTTTAATTTTGAGATTATAGGTTATAAAATTATTTTGTATTTGCTCTATCTTTCTCCAGGATTCACAAGAGATACTACAGCCCCAGACTTCACATCCATAAAGAATAACAGGTGTAACAAGGGTCTCAAAGAGGAGTTTCTTCTTATCTCAACTCCAAAGATCAATTGATTTACAATTGTTTTCAAGCCCATAATAAGCTTTCCACCCCCCAATAATCATTTTCTCAATGCTATAATTCCAATTGAGCTTGTGGTGAATATCAATTCCAAGATATTTGTATGAATTCACTTCCTCCAAGTTGTTGTTTTCATATACAAAGGTATCATAAGAGATCTTATTGGATTTAATAATCATGACCTTAGTCTTATCAGTATTAACAGTCATACCCATATTGGAGCAAAAATCCTTGAGGATTCTTAGTTGGTTTTAAATATCATGGGGACTCCTTGCCATAAGAACGATATCATTGGCATAAAGAAGAATATTGATGACTATACCAGTGAGAGTAGGGCCGACACAACCTGCTTTTTTCAAGCATTCTTCTAACTTGTCAATGTATATGCCAAAAAGGGTAGGGGATAAGAGACAACCTTGTTTGACTCTGATATTGCAGTTAATCTCTTTTGACCAACCCTTAGTGTTTTTAAACTTAGCAATAACATTCCCATACATCCTTATTGCAGCAGCCCTCAACTCAAGAGGCACTTTTATCTCTTCCAACCTATTCCAAATTTGTTTCCTAGGAACCATGTCCAAAGTTTTTCTAAAATCAACAAAACAACAAAAAAGATTGGTTTTAGTATTGTGAACTCCTCTACAATGATCCTAAAAGTAACAAGATGGTCCACAGTTGAATGATATCTCCTAAACCCGACCTAGCCTTTAGCTCTTTTACCGTGACTTTCTAGCCAAAGGCTAATCTTCTTTTCCAAAATAATTCCATAAAGCTTGGCTAAAATCAGGCTAATCATAATGGTCCTATAATTAGAGGGACTTTTTCTATCCTCATTTTTAAAAATAGGAACAATGAGGCTTTGCATCTAGGGTTTAGGGAAACCTTGCTTGACTGCTAAATTGAAGAGCTTGTGTATGTGAGGGATAAGGATTGGCCCTCCGATTTTAAAAATTTTAGCTTGGTAGCCTTCAATATCCTTAGCTTTCCCATTTGCGAGCCGCTTAACCCTGAACTCTATGTCATCTAATTAATGAATCTATAACCAAAATAAATAATAATAATAAAAAAAATATTTAAACAATTCCTAATATATTTATTCATTTTCATTATACCATATACAAACAAATTACAAATACATTGTCATGGTGAAGGTAAAGATAAAAGTAAGAGTTAAAATGAGAATATATATATATATATATATATATATATATATATATATATATATATTCTCATTTTAACTCTTACTTTTATCTTTACCTTCACCCATGACAATGTATTTGGACAATGTATTTGTCATGAAGAAGATAAAGACTTTCACTTAACCTTAATATACTTATACAAAGTAGAATTAACCATATTATAATTTTCTTCACATATGTACAGGTATAATATGGTTCACATATTATGCCTATACATATGTGAACCATATTATACCTGTACATATGTGAACCATATTATACCTGTACATATGTGAAGAAAATTATAATGAACATATGTTGGAGTAAAGTGATGTTAAAGATGAGCCTATGGAGGTGATGCTTATTACAAATGATCACTCACATTTATGAGTCATACATCCCAAAGCCTACCATAGGGAGGGGAGGGGATGTTCTCAATGTTGCAAGTAGTAAGAGAGCTAATTACCCTCTCCTAAATGTGATGGCTATCATAGGGAGGGGAGGGGATGTTCTCAATGTTGCAAGTAGTAAGAGAGCTAATTACCCTCTCCTAAATGTGATGGTCCTAGGACATAACATTATGATATAATAAATAACTAACAAATAAATGTCTTTGAAAGATCCTTTGTGTCACCCAAATTCATTTACTTTGTTTATATATATAAGTTTTTTTATCTATATGTATGTAAGTTGGTTGTTTTAAAAGCACAAAAAACAAATACCAAATAATCACCACAAAGCCCTCTAGGTATTTCCAAAAGGATTTCAAGAGAAAAAGAGAACATAGTGTGGGAGAAGCACGAAATCCTAATGATATTCCGAGAAGGGTGCCAAGAGGATAAGAAAGAATTGTAGTACCCGAGTGGAAAAAGGTCCTCCGTTTCCAAAGGGGTGCTAGGAGGATACAACGCATATAACCATTATAATATGTGAAAATGGTCATGGGATCGTCCATTCCGTGTTTGTAAGTTAATTGTCAAAAAGATGTAATTAATTTTCTTCGCTTTAAATAATTGGCAAGAAGGGACTTGGTGCAGAATTTGTACAAAGAGGATAATGTGTATTAAAATATAATAAATAAGTTAGAGAAGAAATATACATTAAAATAGATTAGATTAGAAATAGTGGAAAAATTCATGATCACAGATTTAAAGTTTTCAAGCTGATACGAAGAATAAATATGTCACTAACTACTTAGTCATCTGTTAAAATGCATTTAGTCTTTTTGTGCAGTTTCCATTAATGCATTTAGTCTTTTAACGCAGTTTCCAATGTACTTATATGCAGTTTATAAATTATTTAAGAAAACTTTTCACATTATTCATTACAATAAATAAATAAAGTCTCTTCTTAGTCAATGTCCCGTGCATTATATTGTATTAATTTTTCTTTTATACATTTTTAAATTACACGTATTTTTCTTATTATTTAATTTAAAGTAAGCATGAAGAATAAATTTGTAAAATAAAAATATATTAATATTTCAATATTTTATATATTATAATATAATTATTATTTTTATACACTTTCTAAATAATTTAAACAAAGTTTTTTATTATTTATTTATAATAAAAATTTTAAATTAAAAAAAAAAAAACTATTTTAAAAATATATACAAAATAAAAATTAAAAAAAAAAATTAAAAATTAAAAATATATACAAAATGAAAATTGAAAATTATTATATATATATAGAAAGGCAAATAATATTTTACTTCAAACGGTGTTGGCATCACATAGCAATGAAAAGAGAAATACTAAAAGGAAGTGAAAGTGATTAAATGAATAATATATTTGTTAATTTTCATTCCATCCTCACCGTATAGCAATGAAAAGAGGATCAAATTATGTTGACATCACATAGTAATGAAAAGAGAAATACAAAAAGAAAATGAAAGTGATTAAATAAATAATATATTTGTTAATTTTCACTTCATCCTCACCCTACAACAATGAAAAGGGGTGAAAGGAAGCAAATATAATATATTTTTATTTTTTTTACATATAAAGAGGAAAATAATATTTTATATCAGATTATGTTTATATGAAATTGAAAAAAATATTTTATATCAAATTATCATATAAAAAGGAATATAATATTTCATATTAAATTATTATTTTCACATCAAATTGAAAATAATATTTCATATCAAATTATATTGAGAAAAAATTAATACTTCATATTAAATTATGTTGACATTACATAATAATGGAAGGAAAGAGAGACAAAAGAAGTGAAATTGAATAAATATATATAATATATTGAAATAATGTAATTGTTTTATTTTTAAACTTATTTTCAATTATAATAAGTAAATTGCAATTAAAATTAATGAATATATAAACAAAATATTTTTAAAAATAAAATAATTACACAATTCTTAATATATTTACTCATTTTCATCCTACTCTCACATAATAAGTCATATTAAAATGTGTTTACATTACATAACAAACAAAATAATAAGAATAAGAAGAAGGCCATTAACCCCTACCTCACCTTGTAGAAGATGGATACTTTCAAGTGAAGACATTTATATTCAGATATGTTTGAGCATATGCTTTCAAGTGAAGACATTTATACTTGGATACTTTCAAGTGAAGACATTTATACTTTCAAGTGAAGATATTTATATTTAACATATTAACCCATATCTTATTGGATTTAATAATCATGATCTTAGTCTTATTAGTATTAACAGTCATACTCATTTTGGAGCAAAAATCTTTGAGGATTCTTAGTTGGTTTTCAAGATCATGGGGACTCCTTACCATAAGAACGATATCATCGGCATAAAGAAAAAGATTGATGACTATACCAGTGAGAGTAGGGCCGACACAACCTGCTTTTTCCAAGCATTCTTCTAACTTGTCAATGTATATGCCAAAAAGGGTAGGGGACAAGGGACAACCTTGTTTGACTCTGATATTGCAATTAATATCTTTTGACCAACCCTCGGTGTTTTTAAACTTAGAAATAATGTTCTCATACATCCTTATTGCAGCAGCCCTCAACTCGAGAGGCACTTTTATCTCTTACAACCTATTCCAAATTTTATTTCTAGGAACCATGTCAAAAGCTTTTCTAAAGTAAACAAAACAACAAAAAATATTGGTTTTGGTATTGCGAAACTCCTCTGCAATGATCCTAGAGGTAACGAGATGGTCCACAGTTGAATGATATCTCCTAAACCCGGCCTAGAATTTAGCTCTTTTACTATGACTTTCTAGCCAAAGGCTAATCTTCTTTTCCAAAATAATTCCATCAAGATTGGCTAAAATCAAGCTAATCATAATGGTCCTATAATTAGAGGGAATTTTTCTATCCCCATTTTTAAAAATAGGAACAATGAGGCTTTGCGTCCAGGTTTTAGGGAAGCCCTGCTTGACTGCTAAATTGAAGAGCTTGTGTATGTGAGGGATAAGGATTGGCCCTCCGATTTTAAAAATTTTAGCTTGGTAGCCTTCAATATCCTTAGCTTTCCCATTTGCGAGCCGCTTAGCCCCGAACTCTATGTCATCTAAAGAAAAAACTTATTCCTTTGTAGGGACAATAGGAATGGTGTCCATGGCATTAGGGAACTCATAAAGACTTTTAAGGTAGGAATTCCAGTCCCTTAAGGGAATCCTATTATTTTCTTTAGTATTTTGTTTTAGAATTTGTCTCCAGAACTTCTTAAGATCCAACTTGTATAGTTGTGAAAGTTGCTCTTGCCTTTTATTGATATAGTATCATTTTTCCCTTTTAATTAGGGCTTTGTACATATTGATCTTATCGAGTTTTAAGGGCTCATTAGAAGCATCCCTAATGGCTTTCCTAGCAATTTTACATTCTTTATCATACCAAGGGTTGGTCGTTCTATTATTCTTTTTATAGGACACCTCGAAAGAGAACTTGTTNATAGAAGTGGAAAGGGTAGTTGTAAAATTATGATAGAGTTCTTCAATGTTGTCCTTATAAGTTAGGAGGTTTAGTTTACTATTTAAATCCTTTAAGAAAATGTCAACTTTACTTTTGTCAAAGCGCAAATTCCTTTGATTATCAAATTTCTCTTCAATGATGCTCCTATGCATGGAAAATTTTAGAGTTAGAGTTACAGGTTTATGATCAGAGTCGGGCTCATGGTCGTTTAAAAGGTCAAAAGTTGTTATTTGGTTGGAAACGAGGATATTAGATATCACATAATCTACAACACTACTAACTAGCCCATGAATACAGGTTATTTGGTTGGATTATGGCCACTTCATTACTCCATTGCAAATTATCAGGTCTTGAGAGCTGCAGAGCTTGACCAACTCAGTACCAAACAAGTTTTCAATTAGGTCTTCAGAGCTTCTTTTGTAACTATTAGATAAAACAAGGTCCTCATCTAGCCATAAAGGATTATGTTTGGACTCATTACTTAAAATAATAGCTTGTTTAGTTAAAGTCTCCTAGCAGGAGGATATTACCTTCATTTTTCAAATTATAAATATCTTGTTCTAAATTATTACAGGGACAATTTTTATCAAGATTATTTTTCTTATAAAAAGTAGAATTAATAGGTGCAAAATAACAAATTGCTATATACATCTTCTTAGCATTGGTGTTTAAAATTTCTATCCAAATTTATTGATTAAGAGGGTCAATCTTATGAAGTCGAATGTGAGGAGAAATGTTCTTTCTAATATAACAAGCTATACCTCCTATCCCTCTATGGTGGGATTTTTTGTTCCATGCCAACCACAGGACAAATCCTCCCATGCTAGGGACCTTAGACTCCTCATTCTCCCAAGTTTCAGCTAGACAAATAATATCAATATCACTCGGGATCCAACTTATCATAGGACCTTTGTGCCATGGAAAGCCACGACAATTCCAAAAAAGGATCCTGAGTGTCACAAATTCCTATTTATTATTATCCTTCTGGTCTCTATCCCTGACAATAGCTTTTCAATTTCTAATTATTGTCCATTTTCCTTCTTTCCTGGTTTCTTTTACCTTTTGAACTTCCTTCCTTATTTCAACTTGGTCTTCGGGAATGAGGTTTTCATTTATAAATATTCCTGACCCTTTTAAGCTTGGAGATTTACTAAGTATGTTATATTTAGGGTCATTACAAGTTACTTTGACACAGATCAACATATCTTTGTGATCAATTATTTTTCCTAGCCTCTTTGCTTCTATGAGGTAAGTTGTATCAATTTGTGATTTATTTTTTAATTCTTCTTTTACTATTGCTAGTGTATCCTCCTCTTGTTGTTCTTTTATACCAAAATTTATGAGGTTCAAGGATCTTTTGGTACGCTCATGGTCCAGTTCGATTAGCTTATTCATTTCCTCTTTGATGGGTTTGATATCCAATATTTTTTCCATATTACTGAGGGTCAATTTGTTGGTCAGTTTTTCTTCTAGCTCTTTAATCCTATCTCTCAAGTTGTGGTTTTCTTCAACCCCTCCTTCTTGGGTTGATTGTTTATGTTTTTCCATTTCTTGAATTCTATCCTTCAATGTTTGCAATTCGCTCTTGAACCCTAAGAATATATCCTCTATTTGAGTTTGAATTGTATCTTTAATTTTTTTATCAATCATTGCCTCTAGCTCTATTTGGAGTTTTACGTCTCTTTCTTCACTCCTTTTTTCTAATGTTTCTAACTCTATTTGGATTTTGGCATCTCTCTCTTCTCTTATTTTTTTTATTGATTCCATATAATCGTAAAGGACCTCTAGGGTGAAGGGTGATTTTGGGGGGCCTTCCCTTGTTAGGATGAGTTTTTGGAATAGGTGGTGGAGTGCTCATATTGAAAAGAAGAGAAAAAAAGATGTAACATTTATTATTATGGATTGACTTTATGTCTCAAATCAACTTTTACTTATGAAACTTAAAATAAATAAAAAAACAAAATATATTTAAATATATTTAAGTAAAATTAAAATTGAATCAAAGTAAAAAGTGACTCACCTTATTTCAGATGTCCAACTGCTCAACCCGTTGAAAAAGCCAAAAATAATTTAAAGTTTTCACTATCTTATATATTATAATATAATTATTTTTCTTGTATATACTTTCCAAATAATTTATACAAAGTTTTTTTATTATTCATTTATAATAAAAATTAAAAATTAAATAAAATAACTTTAAAATTAAAAACTTAAAATAAAAATTATATATATATAATTTCTTAAATAGAGAGGTAAATAATATTTCGGATCAAATTATGTTGGCATCACATAACAATGATAAGAGGAATACTAAAAGGAAGTGAAAGTGATTAAATAAATAATATATTTGTTAATTTTCACTCCATCCTCACCTATAAAAATGAAAAGGGGTGAAAGTAAGTAAAGGTAAATAATATTTCGGATCAAATTATGTTGGCATCATATAACAATGAAAAGAGGAATACTAAAAGGAAGTGAAAGTGATTAAATAAATAATATATTTGTTAATTTTTACTCCATCCTCACTCTATAAAAATTAAAAGGGGTGAAAGTAAGTAAATATAATATATTTGTTTTTTTTATTATTTTGTATCAAATTATGATGTTGAGAGAGGAAAATAATATTTCATATCAAATTGAAAATAATATTTTATATAAACAAATTACGTTGAGAGAGGAAAATAATATTTCATATCAAATTAAAAATAATATTTTATATTAAATTATGTTGAAAGGAAAATAATATTCCATATCAAATTATGTTGACATTACATAAAAACAGACAAAAAAAAAAAAAAAGTAAAATTGAGTAAATATATATAATATATTGGAGTAATGTAATTGTTTTATTTTTAAACCCATTTTCAATTATAATAAGTTAAAATGTGTTTACATTACATAACAAACAAAATAATAAAAAGAAGAAGGTCATTAACCCATGCCTTCCCCTCACTCTCATGCCTTCCCCTCACTCTCATGGCAATATACAAGAGACTTTCAAGTGAAGACATTTATATTGAGACTATGGAGGTGGAGAAGTTAAAGACTATTAGACATGAGTCATACATTCCAAATCCTACCATAGGGGAGGGGATGTTGAGAACACAAATCATATTGTAAGTAGTAAAGTCACATTTATGAGTCATACATCCCAAATCCTACCAAAGGGAAGGGAATGTCGAGAACACAAATCATGTTGTAAGTAGTAAGAGCATTAATTACCTTTTCTTAGATATAGCATCCTAGATTTGTTAGTAAATAAGAATATGATATAATAAACAACTAACAAATAAATATGTCATGTCATGTCTTTGAAAGGTCTTTTTTCTCATCCAATTTATTTTAAAAAAATTTATTGATCCATATCTAAGGTTGTGAAGGGACTGTAGCAATCGATCCATCATTGAATTCATATTAGTTTTCTCTTTGAATATATATTTTTTCCCAATCTCCAATCTTCGAGATAGCTAACTCAAAATTTTATTCTTTATATGATAAAAAAAAACATATTCTTTGGCATCTCATTGGAGAATAGATTCAAAGTCTTATTGCATGCTTTGCTCTTCCCAATGTTTTATTTTTCCTTTCTTCGCAATGTTTTCTTTTTCTTTTTTCCCAATGTTTTATCATTATAATCTAAGTTTGCTCTCACACAATCTAATTTTTTAATGCGAGATAACCTAAATTTTTACCTAATGCATTTTTTTCGATGTGAGATAGCCTGAGATTTCACCTAAGTTTTCAAACTCTTTGACACAATGCAATGATGTGAGATAACCTAATATTTCACCTAAGTTTTCAAACTATTTGACACAATGCAATGATATGAGATAACCTAAGATTTCACCTAAGTTTTCAAACTCTTTGACTCAATGCAAAAAATTTCATTGTTAGATAACATAAGTGTTGAGTTTCAATTAAACTTTATTGACACTGTTTGTCAGGTGGCCTTTAAATAGAATATAATATCATGTCTGACAAATGATCATTTTACTTGAAAATTGTTGCATTGGCTAATGTCTTCAATGCCACCTATGTCAGTTCCTTAAATAAATTAACAATCGCTTTATTATTCACCACCTTCCATAGATGCACAATATCTATGTTATTCGTTGATTGATATTCATCGCCTTTCATGTATACTTTGATATTCATTGTCTTTCATATATACTTTGATATTCACCACCTTCCATATATGCTTTGTTATTCACACATAGATTATTTCTACTTCCAATATACAATTTTCTATCTAGCTAGGAAAAACAACTTGCATAACAAAGGTTGATTGCTTTTCTTTGCTCCTGAACATATTGTTCATTTCTCACATCTTTTATGTTTGATGCACTGAGCAAATGAACAAGAAGCAAGTAACCTAATATTTCACGCATTCCTTGCTATTAGCTTGTCATTGAGATAATGAATGATTGCATCTTCAACTCTGCAAATAATTACATATGGATAAACAATTACATATGGATAAAAAGACGAGTAAATATTAATCTAGATTAAGCTTCAACATTTCAATTTTTTATGTTATTTGTTACAGAATTATCATATATCAATGAAGCCATTGATATGTAAAGTATATATTATTGTACATATTTAGGAGAACTAATAAATGTATGAAATATATCTCTGTAGCAGGTAGACCACCAAGACGTACGCTCTTATGAGTCATTGTGTAGGAAGTAGGCAACTAATTATCTCAGAAAGATTATGAGCCCTTACGAGACCTAGTCAAACAACTCAACCATGACAATGGATGGTTACATCTCCCATTTTAGTTTTTCCAAATTGGATGAGCTCCTAGAGGTTGGCCTACTATTGTACCATTGAAGGAATCAATATTTATTCCCCTCAATCCAACAGATGGAGAGGAGACCAGGTTTTCAGTGATGGTTATTTATGCTAGTTTCTAATCAAAATGACTAAATTTTGATTCGGTAAGGAGAGACCAAGATCAACCGGTGTAGGAAGGTCCTTAAAACCTCTTAATTCATAATATGGTAAAGTATCTCTTGGATGGATGAGTACTTTAAGAGAAATCAAAATGCATGATCGATAGTGGGATGCAAAGACATAGTAGCTTAGAAATCCAATATCGAATTGTTGGCTCACCATCTTTCTTTCTCAATTACTTGTATTTTCTCATGGGTTGGTTGGGAGGAAGGAGGGGGCACCAAATAATTCAACCAAAGAAATAGTTAATTTCTTTATCATGGGACATAGGAGAAAGCCTTCAAGTCTATCTCTGATGCCCTCAATTGCTTTCTCATTAACTAAGGGTTTAACGAATGGGGTAGAAGCATGGAAGCGTGGAGGAAGGAGAGTTATTATTTGTTTTCCTCGCCTAACTATGCATGTCAAAATCGTCGAGATGGGATCGAGAGTTTTTGCAAGTGACAACCCAGCTACTGAAATTTCCCCCTGTCACTATAGAATCACCTCCACCATATCTCTAACATTCGTTCCAACAGTGCTTGCTCACACTTATTGTAAATGATTTTTGTCAAAATTTCATGACAAGTATGTTGTTTTGTCCAAATGCCATGAGGTATTGGGCAGTTGGGACGGAAACAACATACTCATCATGCAACATGTATTTAATTGGTGTATCCTTTGGTCGACCTTAAAATAGACAGTTGTTAACTCTAACTCCCCACAATGATGTGTATTTGAGGTATTGGACATTTCACATGAATTGCTTTGTTGTTATTGATCAATGAGCATTAGGTGGTCAGGATTGGGACGTGTGCTTGATTGGGAAATGATGAAATTTGTTCATTTTTTCTTAATAGAAAAGGAAAGCACTCAACCGAGGAAACGCTACCAGATATCACGGTTAGGAGGGTTAGCATCATTTGGACAACACTACTCTTAGATAGAGGGGTTCAATTGCATTTCCTCTATCCAGTCGTTGATTTATTTTTGAATTTCTTGGAACACATGCTCTCTAGTACTATGGGTCTTATAAAGGTAAAATATCCAAAAAATCATTGAAAAACTACCTGCAACAAACTATGACTAAAAACCCTATAGAATCTTTAAATTTTTGAATTGATAGAAATTGTGTTTCACCCTTCTTGGCAATTCTCAAGTTTTTACAAAACATTCAACATTCTATAAATGAGAGGGTGTACCTTTATTTATTTGACAAGGATCCAGGTGCATCCCATTGAGAATGGTTGGATCTTTCTCATATCGTTAAATGTCATATGTCTTTTATTCACTACTAACAGAAAATGATGGATGTGCATAGTTTATTAAAAATCACTTTGAAAGGGACAAGGATGATCTTGGAGCTATCAAACCATTCATTTATATCCCTCTCTCACCTTCTCTCCTCACCCCATACCAACAACAACGAGATCCAACTGAGCAATGCATGCCTGCTAGAAACCTAAAATCAATGGCTTGGGTAGGTTTTTGAGGATTGAATGGTGCATGGTTGTTAATAAACTAATTGTTTTACTAGATTGGTTGTTCATAATATTGGTTTTCGTTTTACCCTATGGAATATTCATAAACCAGTATTTAATTTTTTATTTATCCGATGGTTTTTCATAAATAAACTAGCAATGATCGATAAATGATATTCATGTTGTTTTTGTTTTTGTTTTTGTTTTTGTTTTCATAATAAGATCTACATTGGGGAGGAATCCCATAAAGAGAGTGCATGGCAGCGGCATTTTGGCATACCAAGCACTCATTAGAGATGACCAATACCTTAAGGATATGGTAAAACCATAAATATAAACATAATCATGGTGAAATCATTGATACCAAAATTTTTAGTAAACTACATTGAAATAATTAACAACGATAAATGTGTTTTTAATATATTTTCTCCTAAATCATATCAACTTCTACAACATTATAAACAAAACATTAAATGTTATTATTAAAATTTAAGTATGCAATACAACATTTTGCAGATACCACATCTTTTATATATATATATATATAAACAAACCATTTATCTATTTGAGAGTTTCCAATGATATGACTAGAGCTCTGCAAGAAGCTTATGGATTCTTGATATCATTGAATGTTGTTTAGATCATTCCATGTGTCATTTTTTTGTTCAGCGTATGGGTTTTCTTAGTGTAGTATCCTTAATGCAAATGAGAAAGTAGACAATGTGCAATGATGGCATATTGGGTGCAGATGGGATTTGATTTGGTGGAGAAATAGGTGGTGGTTGGATTTTCGTAGAAAAGATGTGGTTATATTCTCGTTAATATATATGGACAAATCATTTAATTCAACAGCCTAAACACCAATGTCACACGACAAAGACTAGGTTACATAACCCAAACCATTCAAATCAACATTCAAAAAGTGCTTCTCGAAAGGGACATCGCCACTACAGTGGCACTAGTTTACTCTATGTATGTCTATATTTAAGTTTCTTTACAAGAAATTTTCCGTATTAGTCATTCACATTATGTAAAATTATCTATTATAAACATTCCTAAAAATTAATATTATTTATAAAAATAATATGTTTAATGATATTAAATAATGTGTTTAATGATATTGTTTTCTTTTCTTACATTGGCTCTCAATACATTAAGTGTACATTACAATTTTTGAGTCTCTAATAACATATCTTTCATGAGCCTCTAACTAAGTGTATAATTCCTTAGATTATGAGATGGAGCAAAGAAGGGTGTGTGGGGATAAGAGGTTTCTAGGGTTTAACACAGCGTGAACAACAGATATAAGAAGCAAACCAGTGTAGGTGGGGGTGGCATCTTGACCTATCCAATGGAGGATTCTACCCCAAAAACCCATAATACCTTGTCATTCAATGACACGATACAGGGAGGTGTGAAGTTGAGACAAGTGGCCAAAAACTTCAGAATGGTTTCTAGGCTAAAACAACTAAAAATCCAAGGTATGAGGTCACTTCATGTAATAGTGATGCTTATATTCAATATATGAAATATCATGAATTTATCAGTAAATTTGTGGCCATCTGGCCCTCAGAGAAGGCCCTAACCTGGTGGGTTAAAACAAGATCATATTTCAAGAATTTTTGCCAAAAAGAATATCAAAACCTTTTTAAAACCATGTAAAACCCTTAAATAACTCTTCAAAATTGCTAGGGACAAATCTGACCCTGTGCTTGACTGAGGATTCTACCAAATTCCTTGCTCTTGTGAAAATCATACATATGCCAAACCGACAGATCCTTTAAATCTCGGCTCAGAGAACACATCACTGACACAAACCACAACTGAATCACCAATTCAGCTATTGTTGAACACTCCTTCAAATACAATCACCTAATTTTCTTTGACCAAACCAAAATTCTAGCCACGACACCCTATTACTCCTCTCATATCATTCAAGAAGCTCTGGAAATTGAAAAACACCCCAATAACTTCAATCATGAAGATGGCTACAAACTCAGCAAGTCATGGAAACCCCTCATACATTACCTCGGTCATTGATCCTCTTCTTATCCTTTGTTTATTTTGTTTATTTTCATATTCCAATTTTACATTTTTATACTTTCCTTAAGTGTCAATCATTTTCTGACCTGAACATCCTTTGATTTGGTTTTTCTCAATTAACCCTTGGTTTTTTATCATGTTCGTTCTCTTCCTCTCCTTACAATCAATCATTATAAACTTTTAAATTCACGCTTTAATATGTGTATGTTCTACTTGTTTGTATTTATCGTTTTAATATCGTTATCCTTTCTTTTATTGTACAGTTTAATCTCTTTAATCATACCATATTTCTTAAATCCTCACTAATAAGTATCTCTTGATTTCATGTTCTATCCCCCTTTAATCATTTATTGCTTCATTTCTTCTCTATGTTAAAATTGTTTAAATTCCCAACGGTTATTTAGTTAATTTAAAAAAAATATTTTATTCACAACGGTCCTTTTTCCAATGGTTATCTCCTATTTTTAATCCTTTAAATCTACTTTTGAGTATACTATTTTCTAATCACGTAGCTTCTCCTGTCCCTAATTATGGGTGGAGTGTCCACTCGAAAGGTTGGACATTTCAAAACTATCTACAAAATTTAGTTCCAAAAAGATCTATAGCGACATCCATCTTTGCAAATATTGAGGACTAAGACAAAACATTTGAAGAAGGGCCATGTTTTTTCAACTCGCCTGGTATGCACCTCATATTTTGGACTGAGAGGTTCACACTAGATAAATAATACTTCACTAAGGCGTCGGTTTGGATGTAGATGTACTCTCTACCTTTGGAATTCTAGGAGGAGAAAACCCTAATGGGTATAGGGAATACATTGGGCAACTTTTTTAAAATATTTGAAGTAACCCACAATGGAAGATATACTTCATATGCATGAATATATGTATACATGAATTTTCCAGGTTCTCTACTTGAACCTATCAACATAAGCTTCTAATATTCATAATGGATACATACCCTTGACTATGAACATATTCCTTTTAGATGCCACAAATGCCATTAACACGGTCACCTATTCAAGGATTGTCCATGCAATGTGGAAGCAACGCAAAATAAAGTTGAGAATTATATAGAGAAGGATGGCTTCACCAAGGGCCCAATTAAGTGTAAACAAGGGAATAAAAAAACCAAACCCACCCCAAGTACCCCAAACAAGGAACCCAACAATTTCCAGAGTTTAGCCACTACAGGTAAAGCCAAAATCCAAAGAGGGGAGACCTCATGGATTATCCAAGAACAAAGTCCTACCCAAAAGAAGAACTCAATTGTAGGAAGATGAAATCGCATGTCCCCACACCTAAGAAAGGCACCAAGGATGATGCATATCTATACATGGACATTGAAGAAGAAATAAAAGTGGACTTAGAGGAGGAAAATACATTATAGGACATGGATCTAGAGTCAATAAAGATTGAACTTCCAACTATTATAGTTTTCCATGGGGAGATCCATTTAAATAACCTTGTGGAAACAAAATTAATCCATCTATAGAGGAAAATTTTGAAGGGTAAGTCGAAATTGGTGACTTAGCTAGAATCATAGTTTTGTTAGAGGATTAGGAAGTAGAACCATCCCACTCAAATCTCAAAAAAATCCCATTGCAAAGGAAAAGAAAAGGGGCAAGAAATTAACAAAGAAAAAATTAGAAGAAGCAGGTGCACTCTTTGTGGACTTGGGACAAACAAAAAGAATTTTGGAGAAGTACTTCTCCTCTCAACCAAAGATTTAGAATGAAGGTCATCTCATGGAACATCGGGGGTCTAAATGAAACAACAAAACATTATAGGTGGAAGAATATAATAAGTAAATACAAACCCACTAMTGTAATGCTTCAAGAGACTAAATGTGATAGCAATAAGATGTTGTTCATAACAAAAAATGTTGGAGAGAATGTGAAGGAATATAAACTATATAGCAAATTGCAAAGATGGACTTTTTGGTTTCTCTCCCTACCTRACAAAAAAATTTGAATCAAGTTTTTGTTGCAATAAATGCCTCTCTACCTCTTCTTTATTCTAGCATCCCTATCTAATATAATCAAATAGATCAGGAAAATTCAACACACCTTTTCATGGGGTGGCCCAAGTAAGGAAATAAATGTTGATGATTAAAGCTTTGTGAGACATCCTCCAGGACACGTTCTCCTCTAAGACTGAGTTGAGTCGACCTATGAGAGAGCCCATGTGTTGGGTGTGCCCATGAGATGGGTGTGTCATTCCTCTTTGGACTGAGATGAGATGATGTGTGCCCCTGTGTGGGGTGAGGATGCCCATGTGATGGGTGTCGTTCTCCTCTATGTGAGAGATGAGACGTTGTGGTACTCCAAGTGATTTTGTTGAGTAGGACATCCATGTAGCTGAGCACAGGTGGACATGTCCCTAGTGGCTAAGCACTAATGGACGTATGAGATCCTTGCTATATTGTCTAAGTGTAAGATTTACCTGTAACCCTAATTGTGATGTAAAGGGTACATGTCGGCCCCACCATATGTGAAAGATAATTAATGTTTATTGTAATAATTAATTATTTTCTGAGTTATTGAGGTTGGCCTTGTTGTTCCAATAGACACAATGTTTACTTTGTCTAAGTCTAGTATAAATAAGAGGTGATTTCCCCATTGAGGAAACACACACGCACACACAAGTCACTTGTCATTTGAAAATTTCAGCAAGTACATTTCTAGGGCTGAAGTGCACACCTCTCTTGGGCGCAAGTTTCAAGGTTGTAGAAGCACCCTCTTGTGTGCTTTAGGATTTTATGGTTGGGGGATCTTCTCTTGAGAATATAGCAAATGATTAATGGGTTTTCCTCCCTTGTTGAGAAGGGTTTTCCCATGATATTTCTTGTGTTCTTGTGCATGGTTATTCTTCTTGCGATCTTGGTTATTGTAGCACGTGTGTATGGTATTGTTGCATTTGTTTATGGTTCAAGTAAATGATAAAATGAAATAAACTTCATGCTTGAGCCTAGCATAGTGAAAATTCAACAATAAAATGGGCCTTAGTTTCCTAGGACGAGGTTTGTCTTCCCAAATGGGAAAGAGGACTTTGCATAAAAGATCCTTTCATTATAAGTAAAGATTTTTGCAACCAAAACCTAGTGGAGGTGGATCAAATGTAAATATGAGTTGTGGGGAAAGATATGGTGATCCAAGTATGTTGATAACATTAATGAGGAAAACATAGTTTGAATGGAAGGCCCATGTCAAGGGTCCCTAATTTGGAACAATGCCTAGCTCCACAAATCTTTAATTCAAAAGAACTATTTTTGGGAAATTAGAAATGGTAGCTCGGCCCTCTTCTAGGATGGATCCTAGAAATATGATACCATATTATCCTCTCATTACTCTTTGCAAGAATAAAAAGTGACCCTCCAGGTATTGGGTTGGACCACAACCCATCAATATTGGAAGGATCCTGGAGAAAATCCTAAAAAATATTTCCAGTTTTAGAAATGAGGAGTAAGCTGGCCAAATGGGGTGAATGAGAATTATTACAAAATCATTGATAATATATTATGGAAAAGGATGATCAATTTCAATGAAGGGTCGGACATACTAAGGTGGGGTACCCAGGGACATGGAAATTATAACACAAAATTATTCTATGTCTTAGACGCAAATCACAACAAGTTGGAAAGCGAGAAAATATGGAAAAAGGTATGGAACTAGGAGTTATGGCCAAAGGTCTCAACCTTTATTTGGATTCTAGCTAGAAGGGAAATTCTCACATGGGACGAACTCCTTATAAGAGGATTTGAAGTCCCATCCATTTGCCACATGTGTAGGCTTTAATGGGAAACAATTAACCATCTATTCAATGGTTTCCCAAAAGTGGATTTCCTTTAGGATCAATGGTCTGAGTTTATTAGGAAATTGGATCGACTAAGAGATAACATCATCCACATGCTATAGAAATCAAGAGTCTCCCCCTTTCAAAATTCTATCCTCAATAAAGATTGGACTTTTTTTCCTGGATTTGATCTCTAGACCATCTAGAAGGAATGTAATAGACCAATTTTCAAAAACCACAAGTGAGACAAGGAAGTTTTCTAGGGGGGAATCAAGGTAAGAATCCTGGAAGAAATCAAGATAATCCCATGGGCCAATGCAGCCAAGCATCCCAAAGGCAGTGAGGCATATTTTGTAGCTTGGGTGTTAGTGATAAATTGTTGCAAAGGTGTACAATTTACCTTAATCTAATGGTTGTGAATTGTATCCAAACAATAATGAAAGTAGAACATCAAACCATATTCTAAATAGGTTTTACAATGCTTCAAACCCTAGTCTACTCATGTGAAAATAAGTAAAACAAACAAACTACAACCATAGACACAAATAGATAGTTTGAAAGAATGTAAAGAATACCTTCATATCCAATGGAAAGTACAAAGAAATCACCTATGGAGTAGACGTGTTGAAGATGGATCCAAAGCTTGCTCCTCGAGAGATTCCTTTTCTTCCTGTTGTATGTAGATCCACTCCTTGGTTGATGGAGCAAGTAGAATGAAGATCCAAAGTACTTTTCAAGAGGAAGGAGTCCTCAAGTTTTCTAGTGTAATTTTGGCAACATGTACCTACTATGAATGGATGGATGGTTGAGAGACCTCAAGCCTTTATTTATAGGAAAAGTAGTGGTTAAACCCCCTTGATATGGCCATAAAAATAGTGGTTAATTAACCAAATCAAGGCTAAGAATAGCTATTAGGGTTTATAAATGCCCACTTGTAACTACTTTCCCTTTCTGGAAAATTCTAACTAGAAACAGTCAAAATTATGGTTTTTATGAGCCAATTTAGGTTTTTGGGGTACTTTCTGCATTGGCTAGCCCACTTATTAGGGGTAAAAAAATTACTATCCCTAATGGGTCCAAATACAAGTTTGTCTCAAAATTTTCTGAAGGACTAGTGGAGGTGGAAAACATGATATTTAATGGTGTGTTTCGATGAACCTATGTAAATATCACAATTGAATAATTTTTAGGTGATAACAAACTACCCCCTAATGTGTGAGGTTATGATCAAATCATACGACTGAAATGAATTACAGATTTAATTTTACCATGCTCATAGAGGACCAAGGAGGGAGATAAGTGTCCAAGGAAGGAGGAACGCCTGCAAAAGGGCCTCAGAATACCACCTTTCAAAAACAAAATTCAAAAGGTGATATGTGTATAAGATATCAATAGGGATGAGGTGGGAATACCCATACTCACTCAAATATCTCATAACAATGATACAATGGTGTGCTTGTCATAAAAGGGGCCAAGCAAGTGAGACAAAATGAGGTCTCAATATAGTACAACATTGATCCACGTGGATATTGGTGGCCACCCACCTATTCCAACTCGCTCCTCTTATCATTTTTTAGTTCAACACACTCTTCTATACTTCTTTGTAATTATGGGTTCTACACGTTCGGGGCTTTCTGAGTCCCTACACACCTTCCAAGTGGATATTGGTGGCCTCCCACCTAATCCAACTAGCTTATTTTATATGTGTTTATGTCAGCACATCTTTTTGTACTTCCATGGTCGTTTTGGGGCCCTAAACAGTGTTTTTTTTTCATGCCACAGTCAAACTGTATACAGAGTCAGATTTTGACAACATAATGCATAGTTCTCGAAAATACCTTTCCAATGGGCTATCACGTTCCTAAAACGGAGATTGTATGCAAAATTTATGACCCTAGGAAGTTAATGTACTAACTTACCCAAATGGGGCCCACATGAATTTTGGCGTTTCATTTCTTAGGGTTAGTTTTTTGGATGTTTAGGGTTTTGGCATTCATGTTTATCATAAAAAGGCCTTCAGAGCCTCATTTTAATTATCTTCTTGTGAATGAGTGTAGTCGTCACATCTCTTCTCAAAGATAAAGCTGCCACCATTCTAGCAAGTCTTACACTCTGTATTTTTACAGTCTCTTTACAATTCTTTCAATAATAGAAATCAAGTATTGATGTATTTGTATGTTTCTGGAAATTTTCATGAGTATTTCATTGTAATTTCTCTGCTTTCATTTTGTTCCGAAAATAAATTTATGGATCAGTGGTATCAAAGCAGGCTTCTCTTGATCATTTTTTTTTTCAGTGCATGTCCCCGACAAGGTATGAGTATAGCCAGTTGGGTCTCGAGCTTGTCTCTCTTGAGGAAAATCACTCTTGCACACCCAAGAAACCCTCGATGGAAATAGAAAAGAAAAATAACGGAGCAGAAGATTATATTAACCTGTTGCTTGAGCAAGTTCTCGCGCGACAAAGGGACGAAATGATGGAGAATTTTTCACACATCCCTCAATGCCTGCCAATAGCGACAGGCGCATCTTCATCAAGCGGCCATTTTGGAGGAACGTCTCCCTTCAAGGTACAAGTTAATTTTTATATTCCCATATTTCAAGGTCAGATATATGTGGATTCCCTAGAAAAATGGTTAAATCTATTAGAAGGTTATTTCTCTGTTCAAAAAAATTTCGATAGGGAAAATATCACCTTCGCACTCCTCAAGTCTCTCCCCCATTTGAAACATTGGTGGGAAAATTATTGGGAGAAAATTTCCACAGAGGAATCTAGAATATATTGGTTCGATCCCACTTGGGAATTTTTTTGTGGATGCGGTCAAGGAACAGTACTACCCTGTTGATGACTATGAAGACCAGTACATGAGATGGACCACACTGTGGAAAGAGGAGAGCCAAACAGTGTCAGAGTTCACAAATAATTTTCATACCTTGCACACCAAGCTAGGTATCAAAGACTGTAAGCGACATCTTGTTCTGAAATATTGTGGGGCTCTGCATAGTACATCCAAACCGAAATGGATTTCCTAAGCATCTCATCATTGGGAGATTCCTATTGATTTTTTCAAAATCAAGCAGAAATTTAGGCACCAGAACAAATGGGAATTTGGGTCTGCAAATCCACAACAACCAAAGCATGGTAAAGACAGCCCTAACCAATAGCCTCTAGAAAACCAGTCCAAGACACGGGACAAGAAGGGTAAAGGAAAGACGAAGAATGATACTGGGAAGTGGTGTGACTTCCAAAAAATCCCCTGGCACAAAACCAATGAATGTCGCTCAAAACAATCATTGGTGGCTGAGGTCAAAGACATGGAATTGAACCCTGATTCAGAATCTGATCGGGAAAATATTGAAAACAGGTAGATCATCAATGCATACCCCACTGCTACTATCATGACCACAACAATTCAACCAGAAGAACCAGTAGATCCTGAAGAGGGGGAGCACCTCTTCCATTCACAGATGAAGGTGAAGGGTACCCCATTGCATTTCATTGTGGATAACGATAGCCAGAAGAACCTCATATTAGCTAAGGTCGTCAAACAGTTGGGGTTGTCGACAAAACCACRCCCACARCCAAACAACATCAGGTGGCCTCACCAAGGATGAGATCTCTGTGTCAGTCAACAGTGTCAGGTGGCTTCACCAAGGATGAGATCTCTGTGTCAGTCAACAGTGTTGTGTGTCCTATGGCATCCAGCCCTTCAAGGATGAGGTAATGTGTGATGTTTCCCCTCTTGATGTTTGTGATGTTGTTTTGGGCCAACCATATATGTGGAAACGTCATGTTTTCTATGAGTCTAGACCTTGTAGTGTCATTATTACTCTGGGAGGTCAGCTCTATAGGATACCAGAGGTAGTCCCGACTATTGTTCCCCCAAAACAGTGTCTCAAGGTAATCTTTCATACTGCAAAATTCATCTCTTTGATGATGAAATTTCTATCTCTCCAGCTTTTCCCAATGCCCTAACAACATTTCTAGACATTTGAAATTATTTAAAGCTCATAGGCTTAATGCAAAATCTTATGCACATATCTGGCCACCTAGGAATGTGATTGGTTATTTGTTTCACTTCTTTGTCTGCGAAGAAAAGCTTTGTGCATGTCTATTCTATGTTTCAAAAAAGGGTGCATGTCGTTATTGATGATAGTGGTAGAGCGAAGCATGAAACTGTCAAGGACTCAGTGACTTTGCAGTTTTTTTTACGACGAGAATGCGCTTTATTTTCATTTACCTTGCAGGGCTATATATTATGTTGATAGAATTTAGAATTTTCACAAAAAACCTTTTCAGTTCACATAATTGTATGTATTTGATGGGAGTAAATATATTTTCATTCAGCAATCCATCTGTACATTGGTATCCGCTTGCTACCGTTCAAATTGAATACCTTGTTGCCACTTAGGGAGGCTAGCTCTTATCATTGTCCTTACCATGCCCACCTCACCCAGGATTTGACTTACTTCTTCACTTGCTTTTGATTTCCTCTTTATTATCTTAAGTATGAGTGAAATCTTGAAACTGAGAATGACTTTGGCTAGCCAAGAAAGAGAGAAATGTTTTTAATTCGTCAACTCTAAATCTGGAATTAAAAATAAATAGGCCTGATAGAATAAGACTATTGATAAAGAGTAAGATTGTTGATAAAATGTAGTCAAATTAAAAACTCCTTATATTATAAAATACATTATGATATTTTTCCAAATTCAGACTTCTTACCATCTAACCATCTAAGCTTCAGATAAGAAGGTTGTACCTCCTTGCTCGAGGAGTACTAGGTACTCAATTCATGTAATGATTGCCATGTTCAAGAAAAAGAAATGAAAATTTGACTCTGCTAAAAAGAAAGGTTTAAAAGTAAAGTTATAAAACCACCTTCTAAAAGTTTAAAAATCATAATGAATGGAATGAATACCTTTTGGCTTTATTTGTTTTTCAACTTTTTATGATGCATAATCATATTTTCAAAAATATTTCAAACTCACATAAATTAAGTTTTTTTAAAAGAAAACTAACGAATTGTGAATGGATCTCTCTAACAATGGTATCGATCAACTAGTTTGAATCGATCTCTCTAACAATGGTATGGATCAACTAGTTTAAATTTGTTCAGTAGACTAAGTCATGCTACAATTTAATTATCTCCTATAATATTTATTTAAATTCCAAATATTTACAATTGTAATATCAAAATATTTAGAAGTCTAATATATATATAATTCTAATATATAGATAGATATATGCACTTAACAATGGACTACTATATTTAGACTTATAATCTACAAATAGACCTTGTAGAATTTCACACCAATAAATACGAAAAGTCATGCAGCTGTAGGGCAATATGTACACCATTCGGTTCCCACTCTGTTACATGCTCTTTAGCTTTCATATTTACAAAAATAAAAAGAAACATACACTCAAGATGCAACCTAGAGTCCACCATACTTGTACCTTTACTGTTTTGAAAATTAATTGAGCTCAAAGTGTTTCTCTATATATAGCAAGAATATATATTGAAAATTAATTGAGCTCAAAGAATTTCTCTCTATATAGCAGGAATATATATTATATATATAGTAGGAATATATATGGCATACCAAAAAATAAGTAGTTGCATGCCCAAGTCTTCGCGCTAGATTTAGATGACTACCCGATGTACTCTTTGTGAATGAACTTCATGTACAAGCATGGGTGGTTTCCATCCACTGTCGTGAGCCACCTTTGCATCCACGCTTGCATTGTAGAAATTTGAAATTGAATTGTAGAAATTAGCAATAGAAAGTCTCGTTATCTCTTAGTCTGTCACTACCTGATGTAGTCTCAGCCTTAAGGTTATTGGGGTTCAAATATGAGAGGAAGATCGAGGTTATTGATCGCAGAAAAAGTGTAGTCTCACAACATGGATGGTCTTTTGTACAGTTTCTAGATTTTATAATATCGTTTTCGATTTCCTTATCCCCACCTCCCTTATCGACAGGGATATCGCCACTGCAGTGGATCTTGTTAAACAAGAAGACAATGAATTCATTATTGAATAATTACTATAAAAGATAGTTGAAAAAGGAGAGAAAACCCTCATAGATATAAAGTACCAGTAAAACATAAAATAAATACATAAACGGTAGATTTGACTAAGTTAAAGTTTAATCACTAGATTTGCAAACTTACTGTACACTTCATGTAAAATCATCTTGACATGTTATGAAATAATTTGTGTGTGATTCAAAGATTACCTTAAACTTCAATGAGTTAACATGAAGTTATTTACTAATTAAAACTATTTACATTATTTATGAAAAAAATAGTTGAATCAAGAAGATAATGAATGATTTCTTAATTAAGTTTGTAATAGTGTTACATAAATAATGCAATTATATTGGGGGGATTTTTTCGTCACATCATTACTTGTCATTTTCAATTGGGGTCTCAATGTTGCGTCATAGTGTCTATGAGCACCTTCTTGACCATTATAGGCCTTCGAGCTTGTACTTGGGTCAGAGGGGGTACCCTCGTTTGTCCTAAAGTTATATGTCCTAAACGGTCACCCTGTAACAACTTTTAATTTAGGAAGCTTCAACTGGATTTATTGTGTAGACAAATGGTGCGTGAAAAAGTCCTTACTACTACTAATTATTTGTCTTTGCTTTATAGGGATTGTTATCACATGCTAATTTTTATTGTGAGAAATCAAGATTTCAGAATCTAGTAAGACGTTAAACTGGTTTGGAAGCCTGGTAAACTAGAGAAAAGGCTAAATATGGCAGGAAACAGTTAAAGATAGTGGGAGCACTAATTTATAGGGCCCGACACATTGCAGATCGTGACCCCTAAAGATCGATGGTCGAGGATCATTTCAGGGGGAGAAACTGCGCGGAGGTTAATTTCGGAAAGCAGGCCGAAATCTAAACCATGGTTTTCAGTCAGGGCTACGTGGTGCCACCAAGTGCATTTCGGGGTGAAAAGCGGGTTTCCCCAGATGACTCCCTCACGCCCCCGAAATTTGGAAAAGGAAGAAATTTATATTTGAGACATAGCATTTCCTAACATGCAATCGAAGGAGATAATCCGGTTAGGTAAGGCCAAATTCAGTTTTCCAAGGCCTGGCAAATGATGTCCAGAGGTCAATGAAAGACAGTGAATCAAAAGAACGGAACTGAAGCGTCAGAGGGATCAAAATCTGGATCGTGAAATGTTTTCTTGCTAATTATTGTAACTAGTTTCAAACCAACACTGACATTTGTAATCATTGTAATCAGTTTCAGAAACTGAAACGTTTCATTTCAATCATTGTAATCGGTTTCAAACCGAAGGAACTCAACTTGTATAAATATTAGGAGTTCCTAATGTATTAGTGGTTGGCAGAAGTGCAAGGGAACGATTGTAGTTATTCAGAACTTGAATGTAAATTTTATGAAGTTGAATTGAATACACATGCAGAAATCTTGAAGTTTCCATGAAAAGATTATAATGGTGGTGATATGAGTTTTGTCTCCTTTCTTTGTATGTATTTCTTGTATGCTTAATTCCATTTTCACTATCTTATGTTTAAATTGGATATTCAAAGGCCCAGAATTCATCTTGTGATTCTCTCGGCTGAAGCAATTTAAACTGTGTTAAGTTCTTCCTAACTAATGTCAAAATTCATTTACTTAATGCTCTGATATAGTTATGTGTTTTCCTTTCTTCTTTCACTCTGCAAATTATAATTTATAACTCATATTTATCGCTTCATTTAGCCTTTATTATCTGGAGAGTTCTATTGACCAGACAGTGCTTCCATTCGTTTCAAAAGTTTGACTCCATAGCCCTAAGTGTCCCTCCCCTTACTTGCCAGCAAAATTATAAAAAAAAAAAAAAAAAAAAACCTAGCCATTGATTGTCAAAGAAATACCAAGTGACAGGAGAGAGACCTCTCTGAGCTGAGCAGGCTAGTACCCAGCTCTAAAGTCAGTTTGTAAGTTACATATGTCATTTGTTTATCAGCCGAACAAATTTATGGAGTGCTAACATTCTGGCGTCGTTGTCGGGGAATGAAAGTTGCATTTTCCCTAGGAGGAATGACAAGGTTTAGACCCAATTTTTTATGGTGGACAGAATTCAAACACAAAAAGGTTGTACATTTCCACCTGGTGACTCCAATCAAGCTTCAAATGAGATTCAGAGACTCCACTGGAGGACGAGATCCATTGATAAAGGTATGAAAGGACATCATGGGAGAAAACAAGTACCTAAAGTTGAGTTTTTTCTAAGACGTAATATTTTTTGTTATTAATTACCTTTTGTCCTTTCCTGAACATGCAAAACAAATTCTTATTTACCTACTGCATTCAAATGATGATCATGAGAATATTGCATTGTTATATCCTCCTCTTAAAGTTGTACATATATTTCCTCATTGTATCACTGATTTTGATCAAAATCTTCCATCTGAGCCATGTGTTGACCATAGCCAAGTTGATGAGCCTCATGAAATCAAGGCTGATGTCTAGAATCTTATACTTGATCCAACACCCTCCAATATTCATCATGGATACAAACCTTTGAAATTACTTCACATCCTTCACAATTTTTCTCCAAAGCACTGTAAGTACCTACCTGTGTTTGATGAAGAGCCTAATGCCATCACAGCTAAAAAACGCATCTAAGATTTCAAACATTTTATCGATTTGTTTGAGATTGATCATGACGATGTTTGTATGAAGGCCTTCTCTCAATCCTTGAAAGGGGATACCAAAGACTAGTTTAAACACTTACAGCCAAAGACAATTAGATCATGGGAGGAATTGAATAATGTCTTTTTGAAATTTTGGGGCAAGAGGAAATCCTTGGATCTACATCTTACAAAGTTTTATGCTCTGAAAAGGCAGAGCAATGAAACTATTTCTGCATTCAGTAGAAGGTTTTACAGTATTTATTACAAGTTGCCCAAAGAAATTCAACCCACTAAAGTTGTTGCCATGCTCCATTATGCAACAACCTATCATCCATATTTGTCTTTCCTTCTGATGGAAAGAAGATCTAAGTCCTTACAGCAAATGTTTAATGATGTTTAGGAGATTCAGCACAATATTCAAGCATGCAAATGGATTTGAAATGAGGAGTTGGATGCTAAAGAACATGACAGTGAATATGAATAGAAAATTTTGATTTAAATCTTGAGCAGAGGGTCAATAATATCATATGTCCTCTTGAAGTTTTAAATGCTAATGATTTTGCAAAGGATTATATTTCACTTATTGAAAAAGAAGATGTTGTTGATTTGCCTATATATGATGAATATGGTGATTATTATGATGTTGACTTCCTATAACAACCAGTTGCATGTTATGTATCATAAAATGTTCCTTTTCAGCAGTATAATGAGAACAATCAACATATATATCACAGTTACAAAGAAGAATGTGAAGAAAGTACCGAATCAACTAAAGGAAATTCTTTACCTTTATGTTTTTCTTCGATTAAATTGTTGAAAGAAAATTTTAAGATCATCACTGAAGCAAAGGAATGTGTGTTGATGCCAAATCACACTAATTCACTGGAACAAATTGACAAGAAATTGCAGCAATCTTCTCATGTGTTTGATGACCCTGTTACTTGTTATACAGAAGGTTTTATCAATTCAAAATTGCAGCCATTGGTCGAAGATGAATATGAAAATGTAGATGATAAGGAGTTGAAAGCTAAGAAACCAGAAACTATGCATAATATGCAGGAGGTTGATCATGTCATAAGTTTTCTTGAAGGATATCATGAGGATGTGTTTGCAAAGAATGATGAGAAACTTGAAGAGCAAGCCGATATCCTGAATTGTTTTGATATTGGTTTGAATCTGGATCCATGTCATTGTGAGCAAGAAACTGATTGTTTTATGTATTCTCTTGTAGACAGCCATAAATGTGAATTTGCAGATCATCCTGCAAAAGAACAAGTCATTGCCTCAATTTTCATGTTTGATGACATTACAGAGATTTTTGGCGAACCCATGTATGATAAGTACAAGGATGACTATGAGGTTGAATTTTCAGAACTAGCAGTTGCACTTTCCAAATCTGAAAATGTTGGTGTTCAACAATCCAAAGAAATCGAAAAATGTGCATATGACAGCAGTGAAGAAAATGAAGAAATTTTTGGATCAGGTGAAAGAACTTTGCCATTGTGTTTTTCTTCTTTCAAATTGTTGAAGAAAAATGTTTATAATGTTTCAAATCAAAAATCATCCAGGCATGATGTTGAATATGAAGAAAGCAGTGGAGTTGCCAATGAAAATTATCTTCCATTATGTTTTTCTTCCTATGAATCGTTGAAAGTAAATCATGAAATAACAGAAGAAGTAGGGAAGTCTGACTGCATTCATAATGACATTGTTTTACATGAGAAAATTGTTATCAATGAGGAAGACCAACAACCTTCTCATACATTTAATGACTATGTTGTTGATTACATGGAAGGTTATCTCAGTTCAGATTTGCAGCCTGTGCTCAACTACCAGCTTGGAAATAAAGATGATGGTAAATCAATGTCAGTGTTAAATTGCTTGCCACCAAGCGTTTCATTTCAGCCAGCATTGTCTTCTGATTCAGAATATTGTTATGTCCAGCGGATTTTTCAGCCTCTTTGTGGAAATCAACAGATTGAATTACATGAAAACAAGGATGCAGTGGAAGGGGTGAAACATGATTGTTGTTTTATGCATGTTTTAGAGGATCCATTTGCAGTTTTGTTGGACGCAGTAAACAATATCAATGTTTTTAATTTTTTGAGAGTTGAATTTATACATAAATTTTTAAATGAATTATCAGTAAACAAGATTTAGAGCAAGCATGTGCAAATAAAGCAAACAGTGGATAAAATTCTTCCATGGTTGCATTGGCATTATGATTTCATTTGATTGGTAGTTCATTTTAGCAGTTTTAGAGTATATAAGAGTGTGCAAATAAGCTTGTTGGTCAAGCAGTTTTCAGTTTGAGTTTTCAGCAGTATGTACATTCAGATTGTAGTGGTGTATTTAGCGTTCAGTTTTCAGTTGAGAGCAGTGTACAGACTTGGGTTTTCAGTGGACACTGGTGACAGGTTAGAGAAGGGTACACACATATTTTGGGAGCATCCCAATGGATCAGGCATTGGGTCTACGATTTCTTTGCTACCTCACTGGGAGGATAGCATCCTCGTTGGAGCCAATGTTATCACATGTTAATTTTTATTGTGTGAAATCAAGATTTCAAAATCTAGCAGGACGTTAAACCAGTTTGGAAGC
>ML785969.1:409705-440505 GCA_009831015.1 Picea engelmannii
CATCTAAAAGCTTCCTTAACTCCTGATACATGAGAGGTTCCAGGGATGGATGATACTTTCGGAGCTTTTGCTGGAAAGGTTTTATTTCGGGTTTCAACGGGATGGTGTGTTGAATAATGCGAGTGTCATACGTTTTCAAATCCTTATAGGACCATGCAAAGATGTCCTGGTATTGTCTAAATAATTTGAGGTAGGCTTTCCTCTCTTCCTTAGATATGGTTTTTCCGAGGTTCACATTCTTCGGGTTCTCTGTGGTTCCAAGATTTACAGTTTCATGGAGGGGCAAGAGCTACCAATCTTTACGTTTTTAGGTCCTTTAAATCGTTCCTTCAGATCAAACAGATTCTCTAGATTAGCTACCCCCTTCAGGATTGTGTGAGCCTTTGGTTCTATCCTAAGATCAGTTCCTGTTGATTTCTCTTGGAACTCTTCATCGTCAATAACAAGATCTTTGAAATTGTCTTGGTTGGTTAAGAAGTTTATGATCTGTTCATATCCCTCAAAGACTTTCCAATCATAAATGTTATTAGGTACCGATGGTTTGTAGAGCAGTTCTACGGTGAATCGGGAGGCTTCATAATCTTCTAGAGGCGACAGTCTGGAAGCAGTCGTGGCTAAGGAGTCGGAAAGAATATTCTTTTCCCTAGGAATTGTCATGACATTGAAAGCCTCAAAGCGCTCTATTAACCTATGCACCTCCTGCTGGTAGTTCTTAAGATGAGAAAAATTGCAGTGTATAGTATTCCTTACCTTTCTAACAATAATTTCAGAGTCTCTGAAAACTTTCAATTCTTTGACATCCAAATCTATGGCTTTGTTTAACCCTTGTACTAGAGCTTCATACTCGGTAGTGTTGTTGGTACATTCGAATTCGAGTCTACAGGCCAAGAAATGATGTTTACCTTTATGGTCGATGAGGATGCACCCTGCTCTTGACCCTTCTTGTGATTTAGATACATCAAAATAGAGGGTCCAAATGAGTGAACGGCAGTCGCTCCTTTCTCTTTCCCCTTTAATGTTTTGTTCTCCGATCTTTTCTCCCATAAGTCCAAGCACGGAGTTTTGGCAGATGAGAGAGTCTCCCGTTGGCATCGATGATTCTTCTTGGAAAATCATTTCGGAGTTTTGAGTAAATGGAACATTAGATAGGAGAGGATCAAAGTTCCCGAAATGGGAATCACATGAATAATTACCCAACACGGGAAAGTTTGTGGATGTGGGTTCATTTGGGGTTTCGATATCAGTGACAGTATGCTTCAGATATTTCTCCCTATCAATCCAGATCATGTTGTTGTATCCCTTCAGTGGTAGACAAAGGTGTGCCCAATCTGTACTAAAATATCCATTGATATTTTCAAACCAATCTCGACTCAGCAATATCCCATATGCCTATGGGATATCTACTACAATGATGTCAATCACTTGCCCAAAATTAGGATGTGTCGCTATCCTGATCATCACATCTTTGAGCTCTCCCATGACCTTGAATTGGGTTCTATCTAATTGTATGACATGCTTATCACTTTTGAGAGGGACAACACCTAATTTATTACAAATGGCGAAGGGCATCACGTTGGAGGATGCCCAAGAATCTACCAAGAAATTGTGAAGGTTTCGGTTGAAGACTTAAAACATCAAGAGGAAAGGTGGAACAAAGGGATTTTCCCTCTTATCTCCTGAACTGGTGTTCATAGTCGGCTTACTCACCGGATCGGTGGAAGACATATTTCTTTCCAGATCGCTTGTTGTCGTCGAGTTTCCTACGGAGTTCAGAGCCTACAACATAAAGTCTTTCTGTTGGGGGATCCTACACATGTCCATAATGGATATGTTGGCCCTTAACTTTTTCAAATCTTCGACCACGTTATAATCTAGTTTGGGCGATTCCAGGGTGTGAATTCTTATAGGCTTCTTACCGAAAGTGGAAGGTGTTTTCAAGCGATCGGGAGTTTCCTTACTCTTCGAGACCTGGGCGGCATAGGCATCTTTCAATCCAGGCGGACCCTTACTGCGCGTTTGTATCACCGAGACTTCCGCGGGTCGTTCCTAGAACTCAAACAGGTCGCTGGAAGGCATGATCAGGTCGAGATCCCATATCAAAATGGCCGTGTCTCGTGGTGGATCAATATCTTCCTAATCAGTACTATTGATAGTCAAACTACTTGGTTGTTCGGTTAGGGAGACTTCATCCAGGAATCGATTGGCCATCAAATTCATGGCATGTACCCATTGGGGGCAGTTTCTTTCAGAGTGGTTTTCCTAGTGATATGTGCAGGAAGAATCACATGCGACGTTCCCTAGATCAATATTTAAGTTGGTTGGGGGAGGTTCAATTGCTTTGAACGATGGGTTTCTTTTAAAGAAAGGCTTGCAGGGCCTTTGGCCTAGGTTTCCCTCCCCTGCACTTCTCTTCATGTCTATAATCTCATTTGATAATTTCTTAACCATGCGTTGCAGATCCTCTATATCCTCATTACCCTTGTCGGGAGTTTGTTCGGTCGATTTTCCCGACGGTCTAGTTAAAAGGAGTCCCTCTCCTGGGGGGGGGTTGGGCCTCTCTTTTCGCTAAATAAGCCTGGCCTTCCTTACATCCTTTCATATGGAACTCTATCATCTTGCTTCTTCAAAATTATACGCAAGGGTTTGCTTAGTGGCTCTTTTCACAAACATAGAAATAGAAGTTGAAAGCATGTTGGCATCAACCTCAATTTGAAATTCTTGAGTTGGTTTCGCCGCGAGCTGGAATTTGTTTAAAATGCTCATGAATATTTGATTGAAATCCTTGACCCTCTCTTTTGGGGTCATGGTGGTTGTGAACAACTCAGCCATCAAGGCTCTCGTAGTAGTTTCTTCCACAAATTTGTCTAAAAAATCTTTCTGGAACTTAGTCCAGCTAGTTATAGATCCTACTGGCAAATTAAAATACCACGTGGAAGCAAAATTTTCAAACGTGTAGGGAAAAAGTTTGCAGAGTATGTCTTCATGTTGAACGTTCATCAGCTTGATCGCAAGTATGAATTTCTTGATATGATCTTCAGGTAAACCTGAAGTCTCGAGATCATACTTGGGGAGCATCTTTTATGGGTGTCGGAGAAGATTATGTACTCGTCCAGGGATGGCCACGGCGTCTTCGGCCAACCAAGGTTGGTTGTCTTGAAGGGGGATTTCCCTTTCCTCCCCATGATCATTATTACCTTCCATATCTTCGGAATCCGAGTTGACCTCCTCTTCTTCTGAAAAATCATTTGGCTCGGAGATATTGTCGGTTGGCGTTTCGGGGATTAGATCAAGAGGTTCTTGGATTTCGGTAATCGCAAAATCTATCAAGTCTTCTACGGAGTGTACGAAAACTTCTTCGGGAGTACTAACCACTGGTCTGCTTTGTTGTTTTCTTCGAGGAAGGATAGGAGCTAAGGACAATGCACCGATTTGTCGGGCGTAGGCTCTAGTGATTCTTCGAAACTGATTCACTTCCTCGTGAGGAAGGGCGTAAGGTATTTCAGGGTGAAAAGGTTCTTTCTCATGCTAGGGTGAGCTATCTATTTCGGGAATACTCAATGTGTGTGGGTTTTCTTGTGATGGACTAGCCATGCATGTGGGTTGTTACGAATCTGTAGGCTGTTTGAAATGATATATAACATATATATTCAACCATTCATTCTAAGGCCCTCCTTCTAGCACTAATTATGTTGATGGGTCTTAAATCCCTTGACTCAACATCAAGAACCAAACCTGCCACCGAGGCCCAATTAGATTCTGCAACGTTTAAGATGGAATGGTTCTCCAGATCTTACGATCTGGCCGATTTATCGATGGGCTTTATGTTTTCTTGTGAAGGTTATTCCTTCAGTTAAGACGGCTCTTTTTATGTACTTCTCTTGGGTGGGGCTGGTATGAGAGATGCAAGCCAGTATAAAACAACTTGACAAATAACAGGACAAAGTTTTAACTATTGGGAAGAGGTCAAGCTTGGGATAACCTGTTGCTCAAACATGCAGACAAAGATTTTATGCCAAAGGTCCTAGTACTAATACATTAACCAAATGAGCACCCAATTACTATCTGAGAAAACTAATTAACAGAAAGAAAACACATATGTAATCAAGATCACGGTAAGAAAAATAATTCGTCTACCATAACATTCATCACATAACAACACAATAATTTTATCTTCATCATTAAAGCAAAGAACATCAAAACATTGCACCAGATAACTTGACAACAGAATTAATTGCTCTTACTCATTTACTGCATCATTCTTGGAACAGGATAGGAAGTAATTCTTCTCCAACTCCAATCACACACATCTGATGAAAATAGCTTGTCTTTGGTCTAGAAGGAATTCTCAGTTTATAGCAGTCTCAAAATAGTTATCGACAACCAAAAAATAAAGAGTTCTTACAACAACCATCGACCTCTTACTAATTGGTCGATGTCCTTATTTATAATATAAAATTCATCCGAAATTAATGGCTAAGTATAGTTTGAACCAAACAAAAATCGCCACGTGGTGTTATCATCTAACAGTTTCTTCAGCAGTCCACCCAAGATGTTTCTTGAAAAGGGTGACTCTTTTCATATTCAGACCAGCTGATAAATAGTTCTTCATGAGTGTTGACCCATGGAAATATGTGTTGTTTCATTGGAGCCACATATATCCTCGTGATGTATGTTGCATGTACCTGGTACTTTGTTAGACTAAAGTTCAATTGTGGAAACATGGTTTGGGATTTGATTGGATGTTTTTTGAACTGTTGTGCTTGCCCTAGCCTCGCATCGGTTATCTTTGCGAACTCTTCGGCCCATAGCGAATCTTGCTCGGTGCACGCTTTGAACACGTCTCTCAAGTTGGTAAATTCATCGAGGGTGTCGAACTTCGAGGAGACTGACTTCTCGCATCACACCCTTTGGTTGATATTTCGGTGCTTCTTTCGGGCTCTTTGGCGACATCACGGACGTTTTATTAGGCAATCAGGGAATTTTCCTGCAAATCAGTATTGAGGTTGTTTAGTGATTAAATAGTGTAATAGAAGCTATCGACAAACAAAATGGACTGATACGTACCTGTGAATCTTGCTAGTCCCGATCATTTAATACTTACGTGATCCAGGTTATACTTTGAATGACCTGCGATGTCCTTTGCCTATGTCATTGTTCCTCTTTGGTTTAAATGAGTTATGTCAACATGCCATAGAGTGGCAAATCAAGTACGATAGACATAAGTGTCGGGACCGTCATAGTAGCCTTTCGACGTTTGGAGCTAGGAGAAGATGTCAAAGTCGAGCATGTGCGTGTGTGCTCCCAGAAGGCCAGATACCATAATAAAGAAGTTGTTAAATGCCTCCAATATCTGTATTACCAAGTCTGTCAAGCATCATTCATTAATAATGGAAGCTAGGCAGTTCTAAAGACATAAGGACGACTGTATCGCACGTTCCCTGCAACTCCGATTGAAGACATTTTATGTGTTCTGGATCGCATCTGTTTGAGTCGTTGTGGAGAATTTACTCTTCAAACATCATGTCACGGGATGCGGGTGTTTTATTGGAACGCTTTGTTTCACTCCTTCATTCCTCTATAAATTTCTGGAGTCCTATGGGGAATTCTACGTATATGTCGGGCTTAGACTCCTGTAATTATGGTCTGGCAAGTTCGTCTTAACGAAATCCTGTGTAATAGTAGTTTTTATCATCTACAGACACCTGAATCCCTACGTTGTTGCATTATGGGGTCTCCTTCCAACACAAGATGGGGTCTACGAGGAAGTCGGAGTGTCAGGTTCGAGCCCCAGTGTGGTTGGGATTCTTTCTTATTGGCTTCTCGTGCACTTGAAACTTCAGAAGGAAGTACAGGCATTCTTTTGGAAATGGTATCAGCGTCTCCAATGGAGCTTGGGGTGGAAAGAGGTATGTCTGAAAGAGCCATGATGGGAACCGTGCCTTCTCAGGAGCCGAAACCATGGAGAAGAAGAAGGCCTAGAGAGGATACCAAAAAAATGGAGGAAGACCACTTCCCAGTTGAGTCGAGTGTATGTCTAGCCATTGAGGGGTCTGTGATGCTTACCCACTGGTCAGGGCCAGTTGGGACTGCTGGTAGAGGAAGCGGGAGATGAAAGTAAAGGGCAAAATCATCGGGTCTTCTCGTCGAGAGTCCTGCTCAGCAATTAGAGCAGGCCCAACTCGCAATAGTTGAAATCTACCAAGAAAACAGAGTGTTACAGAGCCAATTGGCGACGAAGAATTGAGAAGTATCAATGTCGCAGGGATGCAAAGGTATCACAGTCTAGCTTCAGAGGCAGCTTCGAGAGGTGCAAGATACAATTGTGCAACTGTGCAAGGCGTAGAGGATGACAACGAAAGAGGAACGAAAGACATTACAAGGTGTGAAGGATAGTCTGAAAGAGGATCAACGCACATAAGATAAATAGCGGGCAGATCCTTGCCTTGCGTCCTCGGAAGCACCACTTGACAGACCTTCTTATTTTCCTTTTATACGGGTTTTTTGTTCTTACTGTGACCGGGCTAGTTAGTCGGGTCGTTGGGGTTGTCTATTTGTATGTAAACCAAGACTGGAGGGATATTTTTTTTTATTGTATGAATAATTTGAAAGTGTTTTTTGAATGCATCATGCTCCTTTCAGATGTGAATTAAACGCCACTCCTTATTTAAATTTCTTTGCGCTTATCATGGGATTTTATAATTTTTGTCATTGTATTTGTAAATTTGTTGATGTATTCTCTATTAAAACTTCGATATTAGTCAATGTTGACATGGCGTTATTAATCGAGGTCATTAAAATATCTAAACATAGAGAGGGCACCCGACTAGCGGGTAGAAAATGCATTTGGGGAACTCATACACGTAGAAATCACATAACGGGTTAAGTACAATGGCTACCGATAAAATTAATGCATGGTTTTCTTTGTGAGTTGACACGTCGTAACTTTTTTTTGACATCGAAATCGTATCGGGGATCAGCAATGTCAATCTTCATTCGTGCGGTGCCTACTATTACACTTTTCCGCCGAAGCCGAATGGATCGTTCTTCAGCAAGATTCTTCCTGAGGCTTATTAGTAGAAAAGAAAGGCCTTTTATCGACCAACGCCGATGAAGTTTTGCATTCAGATGCTTTGACTTTTCAAATGGTTTTTTGCCACCGTTAGCGTTTACAGATGCCGAACTCCTTAAGTGAGTCGGGGAAAAATCTAGGTCATGGATTCCTTGAGTGGTTGTTAAGTTTCTTTCAGATTTAGGAAGGTTTCTTTGTTGTATGTTCAAGCAGACTTTAATTGATTCAAACATGAAACATAATAGGTGGGCAAAGGTATCAGTTTCATAACTGAAGTGGAAACAGACAACGCAAAAGATCGAGTGGTACCCAAAAAGAAAATGTTCATAGATTTTTTAGGGTGTGTTGAGTGATCAACAGTAAATTGATTGGTAAACTAACCATTAAAGAGGTTCGATAATTCATAATATTAAACCACCCACTCTAGATGAGGTTGTGCAAAAGGCACAAATTATGAAATAAGTACAACAAGAGACCTTATGTTATGCCCTTAGGGAAGTGGAAGGAAAGTACATAGTCATTCCTCCAAAGTTTTAAGTGTCAAGGCCCAAAAGTTACAATAGTACCAAGATCATAGAACCAGATCATGGAGTGATTTATCAAGAACACAAAGAGGTTTCTAAATTCCCTAAGGACCATTAATATTCAAGGAAACAAATTCATAGGCTTCTCCTAAGTAGACAACATAGAGTATTGTTAGGTATTCACAATTAAGGATAAAGTGTTGGACATGTATCAGACCTCATTATGAAAGGAATCTCCCTCATAAGGAATCACAATAGTATCAATAAGAGATAAGTGCCATTGTTGGCAATGTATATCATGGACATCATAATTTTGCAATGATCGATAATCAACAAGTTGAGAACTAATCCACACTTATTAAGACGATGAGTATGATTAATGATTTTATTCTTATTTTTTGATAGATCTCGATGCCACTAATAGTCCAGTTTACCCTATGCACTAAGAAGTTGTGGTTTGACACTAATTAGGCAAGATAATTTTAGAAGTGTTGAGATGCCTTTATGCATGAAGTATATCATTATTCCCATAGTACAAGGGTGTTTATTATATATTGGAGTATGTACTATAGAGGTTTATCAGTGTTTTACAACATTGGGATCCCATTATAGAATAACATGGATGAACTAGTTAACATTTTATTGATGTCATATAGATTTCTATGAGAAGATTTTGTATTCCCTAAATCATGAACAATACTCTCTAAAATTAGTGGTGTAAATAGGTTAGTGTTATTACATCTCATCTTTCTTATGCAAGTGAGATGATGCCTTAACTAGAATGGATACCAAATGTGTGATAATGAAGTAGTTAATGAGGGAGATAATCATTGATTAGATTAGTTCCCATTGTTACTATAATTCTTGGATGTGTTTTTATAAAACATGTCAATAGTGCCACCTAAGAGGGAGGTAGATTTATCTATTGATTTAGAGCCCAAATCAAAGTGTACTTCAAAGGTTGATTATAGAATGAAAAGCCCAAAGTTGTGTGAATTGTGTATGAAATTACGACAACTAAACCTATGGATGATATGAACTAGATTATATCTCTGAGGATATAGTTATATTTGTCAAGAAAAAAGATGAATCCTTATGGCTATGCAGTGATGTTGATCTAAAAGATTTTTTTACGGTATTAAGGTCAACCTCACGAGGATATGAATCCCCCTGCATTTTTAGATAGGTGGTACTCCTCTTTAGCTAAAAGATTGGAATATTATTTGTATGGTTTTTCAATGAATGTAAAGGGTGAATGCTAAAGAGAAAACCCCAAGAGATCTTCCAAGAAATATTATATATACAAATGTGCAACCCTTATATATAGTTATACAAATATACATCAGATCATTTGAGAAAAATATAAGATAAAGTGTGTCAACAGATATTTTTGTCTACAAGGTTTTGGAGTCTCCATTCAACCGACATTCTTTCTCTCTTGTAAGACAAACTGAAGTTGGAATTTGTTATTACTTTTTCAAGATGAAGAAATGAAAAGTCTTCAAAGAACATTAAATAATAACGTCATTACAACCCAAAACGATTTTGATGGGAAATACATTTGAAATCACATGCTTTCAACTCAAGTCAGAGAAATCACTAATGTAATGCCCCGAGTAGTTCTCTGCAGAAGAAATTTATAACAATATCCCAAATATGAAAAGTTTAATAATATCATAAATAAGAGAGAGCTTAAACAGTCTCTAAAAAGTCTCAATGACAACTAATAAACTAAATGAAATAACAATTGCCTTTTTACAAGGAGAGATCTTGCTCCTCTAGACCTGAAATGTTACAAGACGACTGAGATTTCAAAGAAAGAACTGCTCAGACCCAAATATTCATGTTCTCACTACATTCATGGAAGATTTGATGGAAAGAAACATAAAAGAAAAAGATGTAGAGCGACTAGATTTAGCAGTCCAGTCCAATGAATCTTGGAGAGATAGAACTTTTCTTCTTGCAATCTTCACCATTATAGAAACTTTTGACTGCTAACCCCTCGATAATTCCTTCTCTTTCCCTTTTAAAATATGCTTTCCATGTTCTTGAAGTAGTTAGGGTTTCCTTTCTAGAACTTTCTATGATTCCTTTTTGGAGTAAATCACTTTTAATTAATGCTTGAATGAAATCTCATTAATGACTTATGTCATTGAAATTTGTGCCTTCAAGTAGGGCCCACTTATTCCTTTAATAAACTTTATTTTCAAATTTTCAATTTTCCTGCCTTTAATAAAAGCAGACTATGTTTTAATTTTCTAAGTAATATATTTTCCCTTTCATCCATGGGAAACATTATATATGAAATACTAATCATCTCATATTTCCAATGAGTCCTCCTAAGCGCAATTTGGAGTTTAGGATCCTCAAGATATGACCTAGGGAAGTTGAGGTTCCAAGTAGATCTATCATCAAACCATTAAAATCAAGATGATTTTTATTTAAATTTATGAGAGAATCATGGCCAATTTTAGCTCTTGAAACCTATTCCATCATCTTCCTCATTGAATTACCTTTCCAACAAGGTATAGTTTTCAAAAATCCGACTCTCAGATCTCAAGTTATGGCTTCCAGAAATTCACCGCTCAACAACCATTCATTTAACTCATGGGTTAATCTTAGCCCTTGATCTTAATTTCTTCCACCCCATTAAGATTTCGACTTTTTCCTTTAAATCATATCCCACATGTATGGGATATTTTGAAGATTTAGTGTTTATATTTAAATATTTAAATAAGACTTAGTGTGAAACACATGGAGGCTATAAAGACTTAGTGATTTGACCCCCTAGATAATTCATGAAATAATTAAAATTTTGGTAGCCCAATCATCATCCAGTCGTCACCCAGTAAGCGCCCAATCAGCAACAAGTCATTGCCTAGTCATTGATGAGTTAACACTCAGTCATCCCACGTGTCATAGTCTGATAGGGTCCCACATGTCATAGTGTAACTGGTTTCCATGTGTCATCATATAAGTGAAGGTTGCCATCATATAAGTGGAGGTTGCCATCATATAAGTGGAGGCCTAAAACTTAGAAAGTAATGGTTAAGTAAGGGAGATGGAATGAGAGAGGGGGAGGAAGGAGGTGAGGGAGGTGAGGGAGAAGAGGGAGTGCAGATCAAAGTGAGAGCATGCGGGGTGAGGGAAGGTGGGAGGGTAGGTCCACAGGTCCACATGGAGGAGTGAGGGGGATGAATAAATGGTTAAGTATGGGAGATGGAGTGAGGAAGGTTGTGAGGGGGAAGAGAGAGGGGAGGGGAAAATGGTTAATTATGGGTGAGTGGGGATATGGATGAGTGGAGAAGGGAGGGATTAAGGGAATGCGGAGTGGGGGTAAGGTGTGTGGAGGTAAGCGGGGGAGAAAGGAGTGTAGGTATGCACCGCAAGAAGTAAATGAGACTAAGGAAAATGGGGGTGAGTGATAGAAACAAAAAATATGAGGATATGGAAACAAAAAATGTGGAAGCAAGACTAGGTATGGAAGAGTGAAACCAAGAAAATGAATGGAACGAAGAACTAAGAAAATGAGACTTAGTCTTAAGTGCTAAGAATGGAACCAAGAAAAATAAGTGTGGTTTCAAGAAAATCAACATGATTCTAAGAATATAATCATGGTTCTGAGAATATCTTAGTTATGTTGCACACGAAAAAATAAAATAAATAAATAAATAAAAAATAAAAAATAAAATAAAATAAAAAGACACTTTTTTGGGTGGTTAGATAAAAACCTGGATATCTTGAGCATACAAACTCGGATTTTGAATATGAAAAATGTGTGATGAAGTTGAGAATAAGGGCTACACAATGACTTAATAATTTTTCAATATTTTCTTCTTCTAATATTGATTTTTTTTTATTCCAAGAGTGGGAAACCTAGGTGATCAGATTTTGTTATCAACAAGTGACTACATTAATTGGATAATTCTGTGATTAAGAATCATTATCCTTTATCTAGAATTGATTAGGCCTTTAATCATATGAAAAGGGACACCATATTATTGAAGGTATATATTCAATAGGTTATCATTAATTGGAAGTGAAGTAAGTAGGTATCCCAAATACTATGTTTTAAACATGGTTCAGGAATTATGAGTTTGTAATGGTGCCATTTGGTTTAACCAATGTGCCATGGGGGATTCACTAGAAAAACCAATACCATAGCACATGGGTTCATATTTGGGATTTTAATAAAGTTAAAAGGTAATTCGATATATTAGATGGCATTAAGGAGGTAAAGGAGTTTTTAAAACTAAACTAGGGGAATACATATTGGAGGGATCAATCAACATCATTTTTTTATGGTGGGGCTAGGGGCGAATTAGCAATGTAAGGAGATCTATTTTTGCAAGTTTTTCTATGGAAGTGAAGCATCTCATGAAGAGACGAGGTGATATATCTCTAGTCCTTATACCTTATAGAGATTTTCAATTAACCATGGTATTCTCTGAATAGGCAATGAAAATGACCCATAGATTTGATAATAGAGTGATCTAAAGATAAATTATCTTTTGATTCCTAAAGAACATGTTTGATGTTTTTGACTAAAATCTCAAGTAGCATATGATAAATAACATTTCTAAAGTATATGTTAGATACATGTGTAAAATATCAAGACCAACATACTAGGGGTACTAAAAAATGCTACAAAAAATGGTACTTAAAATATTTTGTGAAAATAGGGGGTTATTTTATTTGGAAACATGTTTTGGGAGGGGGTACTCAAATTTAAATGTTGGGAGGTAGAAATGAAATTAGGGGTATTCTTTAATACCCCACTCACTAGAGAAATTTCAAGTTAAAAAATGGGCCTCAAAACAAAAAATGTGCTATCAACGTCAACTTTAAATGAACCAATACCATTCAAGATGATGATGTCAACCATAAGGGTAAATAGTTTTGGAGGGAAAAAAACTATTTTTTTATCATATTTTCAATTTTTCTCTTGATAAGTTTACTTAAATTTCAAGTGTAGGAACTTGTTGGATGTGGAATTAAATTCCACATCCAACGAGTACCCATTTACATACTTTTGATAGACCCATAGTGAGATAAGCTTGAAATACATGAAAAAATGTGTTTCTTTTCAGATAAACTAGAAATACATGAAAAAACATATTTCTTTGAAAAGAAAAACGTTTTTTTTATGTATTTCAAGTTTATCTAATTGTGGGTGTATCAAAAGTATGCATAGTGGGTACTTGTTGGATGTGTAATTTAATTATGCATCCAATGAGAACATAAACTTGAAATTTGAGTAAACCTATAAAGAGATAAGTAGTTTTATTTGTTTCCCTTTGAAAACTCATAACTCTTGTTTTATTATTTTAAATATTTTTTCTTATTTTTCTTAGGACATGGTTTCGACTGGTCAATTGAAATCAACAATGTTGATTAATGATGAGACAATGAGGGGAAGTTGAAGAATAAGCAAGTGATGCCTACATACTACATAGATTTGTGATAAACTAAGGAACTACTTTTCAATGCACACGAAGAAATTGAAAGGGATTTGAGCAAAGAAAGTTGAGTTTATGTTTTTTTCAATTTGTACTATTCTTGACAATGTTATTTGGGAAACATGTTTTCACCACTTGTGCATAGGCTCTAGTTGCTCCACCTTTGTGTGTGGAGATGTTTGGGAGGTTTAAGTTCTAAATAAATATATGTTCTAAGCCTTGTTGCATATGTTTGCTTCACTACATTTCAAATAGAATTGAGTGGAGGTGTTATGGAGGTGATTAATATATTGTACCTCATCATAATCATTTTTTTTGAATGTCAATATCTATAGCCTGATGGAATTAAGAGGGGGATGGTGGGAGATGTGATATCTCTTGAATTTTTACAAGATAGATTGCAGTAATGGTATTCTCTGTAGGAAGATATCATAAAGGGGCAGTGTTGAGATAATGCCACTTTCATAAATAATTCATGTTGTGTTTAAGGGAGGATGTGGGAATATATAATGTAAACCCCAACTTCAGGGGTTTGTTGGACCTTAGGATTGCCTCATTTATGGTTTACCACTTTAATGGTTATTGCAACTATTACAATCCCACACTTTGGGTATTGAGGGTAAACCCTAAACCTTTTTATTGGTGAGGGTCTAGCCTCTTTTGACAATGCACAATATGCTCCTTGCACACACAATGCATTGTACTCTTTGGGATCTTCTTTTGAATATGTACTTCATTGTTTAAGGGTGTTTCTGAACACCACAATTCTACTCAAATACCATGGGTTGAGAAACACACTCAACATGTCTGATTCTAGAACAAATTGGACTTATTTCATCTCAACAGATGCACATTGTTAGGGATAGGATTATGTTGTTCTTTCCAAGCGGCAATGTCATCTAATTATTGCTTCTTCTTCTCCATAGTGCTAATAGTTCATCCTTTGTAGACATGAATATGTCAATAGATATCATGGATTAGTGACACAATTTGTTCTTCCCACATGTGAGAGAATGTAATTAACTCGACCTAATTATTCCTCAAATCCTATAAAAAAAGCACTTAATCCATGAGATCGACTATACGTTCTTTATGTTGTTGGATTTTTTCATGAGCTTGAAGATGGTTTCCCCAGAAGCTTCAAAAGTTAGAGTTAAAGTGATAGTTATGACTGCAAGAGTAGTACATCCCTTATCCACCACCACTGATTCTATAGTCTCAACCATGAACCTCCCATCATTGGTTCTCTTACATTTATGGGCCTACATCATCCTGAATTTTATTGTCCTGTCAAACACAAAATCCTCAAGGGTATTTAAAGAGTTATCTTCATCAATATTGGTAGGAAAATTTGTAATAAGATCTTATGGCCAATGTGTTATTTTTTTGCTACTCATTGTTGCACCTATTAGACCCAATTTGGTTGTTTGTTGGCCATATTTCATGTTATGCAGACTTATGTGTTAATGCCCCTCATACATATTGCTAGGTCTCTAATGTTTAGTAGATTTGAGATCCTTTGCTTGTTGGGTTGATGCTCTTGTTTCCATTATAGTTGATTATTTTGGCTTGGTCTAAATTATATTTCCCTTGTATCTTGGCAAGCCATTTAATGTATCCACTACTTTTTCTATCTTGAGTGTTTTCACTTCATCTAACTTAGCAGAAGAGCATCCAATATCCAAGGTTCACATGTCTTCAAGAACAAATCTCAACAAGTCACTACTTTTCCTTTTCCATTTTGCAACCTCTTTCTTCTACCTGTATAATGTGAAAATTGAGGGTCCACTTGAAAATTTCTTCTTCTTAGAAACTTTGATGGAAATCATGGCCAATTTATACCTTTTTGCTTAAAGTGATTGAATATATTATCCAACTAGTTATGAACTTTGAAGGCCCTAATTTGTAGCTTATAGAATACCATCGCATATACTTATTTTGAGGTTATAACAAAATATACAAGAGTGAAAAATATAATGGTGAGATGGTATGTAACATGTATTTTTTTATGTTCTTTCAACTTAGAAATAGCTCCATACGTGGTTGATTGGTATGTCATGTCCATGAGTACAAACATATTTGGCACAAGCTTCTACATATGTATGGGGAGTTTATGTACTCCCTTAGATGTGAGGGTGGTTTTCATCTTGATTGAAATTACAATCTCCTACTGGGTCTATCATAGCCAATGCTTCTTCATAAAATATTGGACAAGGCTTGTTGAATACCACCACATATAGGGAAGCAATAAATACCTCAAACATGTGTTCATAGTGCATTGAGTACTTGTACTTCCACAATTTTTGGCAATTCACTAGAAAATGTGGAAGAGAAGGGTGCCACGTATCATATAAGATCATGATGGTTCTCATAAAACACTCTACATCTAACAAGAATGTTTCCATGTAAAACTAAGGGCACTTGTTGTCGAGGTTCTCCATGCACTTCTTAACGAATGTAATTATGTTTCTTAATAGTATATCTTCCTAATTTAATGCAAACCCTTCACTCAATACTTGATTAATCAAAGGAACCTAGTGTTCATGTAGTTTAGAACAATATATTTCCCCATATAAGCTTCTAAAAAACATGACAACATCTCTTATTGGCTCCCACAAACTAGAAGTTGGGTACATCTTTGATGGATGTTTCCTTAATGATCTTCCCTCTTCCTACTAGCTCTCAATTACCTTAATAGGTTCTTGCTTACTCGCATGTATTTGTATGAAATATTTGTTCAATATATCCTAGGTGATGGGAGCTTGTAGGTAGAATTGACGGTGTGAGGAGCATATGACACGATCTATGTTCCATTATCTGATTAGATGCTTCACTCCCTTGTGTTTACTCAACTGATCAACCACTGAATTATGTATGTGCATGGGTAGACTTCTTATCTTGTTGTGATTCTTCATAGCTAAGATAATTGGACTATGTAGTTTATTTGCATGAGATCAACTACTTCCTTTATCTTTTTTGCTTCCTTTCTCTATTTTCCTTTCATGTTTCGAGGCAATTTTGGTGGCAAGGAAGTTATTTGGTGTCTTGAACAATTTGCTAGAATTTGGTTACTCATATTTTGAACCAATATGGGAGAGGTATCATCGAAGGTGGGGTGGGATTAAAACATTGTTGGTTCCTCAATATTTCTTCTTTGATATTTTCCCTTTCTTGGGAGTCAAGCTCCTAGATCTCTACTTACATTGATACCAAACAAACAACCATTATATGTTAGCTTTAATTCAATGGAAATCTCAACGACAAAAAGGTAATAAAAAACTAATCAAATCCTAGGAAGAGACCCTAATTTATCTTAAACAAAACACCATCAACTACAACTGTAGGGTAAGAAGACTCGACAAACCCACAAATGCACTAGAATTTCACATGAAAAAAGACTTGGGTAAATTGGTATATAACACTCATGGATATGAAAGGCTCACGATATTCCAAATGAAATTTGTGTTCTCATAAGAAGATAAATAAGAATATCAAGCTTTATTGGAATAGGGTATTTATTAACCTGCTTAGAATCAAGGTAAAAAAACAAGGAACCAAGGATTACAACTTGTTGGGCGAAGTTATATGTCACACTAGGCCTAAATGAAGGTATTGTAGTGGTTAGGATGAGCAGATGAGTCATATCCACTCTAATAGAGTCTTTGCATGCTCACAAGCGTGCCTCTAAGTGCTTTATCTGCCTTGAAGGTGAGAAGGTTATAATGGCACCAAGGTCACAAGCTTAGGCCCGAGGATAAGCAAAATAAAATGGGGTTTTTGGCTCACCAAGAAAGGTACGACCCCTATGCTAGCTAAATGTTTACATGAACTATCCCAGAATCGCAAACACCTCATCTAAATACTCAACTCCTATGAATCACAACACAATTCAATATCAGCATGGATAGTTTACCCAGAATGTAGCATTACAAGGAGAACGCCTTCTAGTGGAGGTTTTTGTGAAGGTTTTTAGTGTTATAAAATTTGGCAAAATTTTCAAAAAAACCTCCACTACAACCTCCTCTATTGATTGCGGAGGTTTTAATGGATGTTCCATATAACTAAAAAAAAATTGGGCAAGCAGAGGTTTTTTTTTGGGTGCTTTTATCCTCAAATCGCACCTATGCACTCTTTACAAACCCACCCTAGTGTGTTAATATAATGCAAATGCACTTATGGGTTTATAATTATTGTGCATCAGGGTTCTCCTTTTTCGTTGTATGCATAACATTGATGCTCTTATAATTTATATGCATCAGTTCCGTCGTGTTTGTTTGTGAAGCACCGATGTTTTTTAGTTCTTGTACGCCCCAGTGCATTTAAGTTATAGTGTGCACTAGAGTACTTAAGCTATCATGAGCCTCGATGCACTTAATATAGTGTGTGTCCTGGTGCTTGTATAATTTGTATGTATTGGTGTCTGTTTTACCATGTGCACTGAAGGGTACTGAAATTTCAAATATTCGAGGTGATCAGATGTCAGTGCCATCATTTTTAAAAAGGATCGGTGTGTATATTATACTAAAAGAATTGGTGCATACATTATATTTGGAGCACGTGTATAATAAAAGTAACGCATTGATGCATACATTATATTTAATTCCCTAGTATATATTTTAAACATGAGCACCGTACAATTTTGAAACTATAAATACTATTGTATGTTATATCGTTTACAAAACGATGTTTTTTCTCAATAGTTTGTACCAGTGTGTTATTGTAATTAATGTGCACCAGTGTGTATGACTCCTCAAAACACACCTCTTTCTATATTATGGCACGCACCATCTAGTGAGTTAATTAATTGTTTTTTTTACAAATTTTCAATTAATCGTTTCAAAATCAAATATTTTTTTATAATAATATTGTTTTATACTTTTGTTATTGCATTTTGATATAATGATTGCATTAATGTGTTATCCAATGAATTGCAACTCTGTTATTTGTAATAATGTAAATCATTCACATATTACTTATTCAATAACGCAACATTTTACAACATTTGACAATGCAATAAAATAAGAAACTCAAATTATTATATATGAATAAGAGACCCATTGGCATACAAAAAGGGACAATGTAAAGGTCCAGAATAATCAAATTGCAACCAATGTGTAATTGTTACACTTATTGGTAACATATCCTCATGCAATTGGGACAATATGTCAAGTCCATTCAACAAAATCCATGCTTTTCAGAGACAATATTCCAAAAATACAACTTGCAGTGACATTCAATTATGTTGATTATCATTCATCAGTTGAATTGTTGTCGTCACTCGAGATACATGCATGCCTCATTTCTTCATCATTTTTAGGCGATATTGTACTTTGGTTATTTAACCCAATTTTTTCTTGATCGACTTGTTTTTTATGTTCTGCCCCTTCATCTTCCATCTACAAACATAGAAATAAATTGTAATAAGTATATCTACATTTATATATACAGTAGAATATACATGATTGCATAAATAAAAAAACATACCTTAGCACCAAGTCTTTCATAAACAATACACATTTTTTCGAAACCATGCTTCATGCATTCTCTCAAAATCTTTTAAGTTGGTTGCATTTCATACTTTGTTTCTTGTATGCTTAATACACCATGACAAAGCATAGTCAATATAACTAATGTAAAGTTTTCTTGTTGTTTCATTAAGTATAAAACAAAGGGAAGCTAAACAACATAGCTACTTACAATTTTTTCAATTAAACTTCCATACTTCAACATATACTCTCAAACCATACTTAACCCAATGTTTATCAATTCATGGGTTGGATCTTCTTTATATGTTAGCACTTATTAGAAGACATCCATGGACGAGTGTAAATTAATTATTTAAATATAAAGATCACAACAAACATGAAATCTTAAGAAAGGATGAAAACACAAATACTCACAAAGTTTGTTATCAACCCTTTTATTCCTCGTTGTCATGTCTTATGTCTTGAATGGGTTCTATTTTTTTCTGCAACAAAATAATTGAAAATTAGTATTTCACGCGATAATTAAATTTGATGTACATAAATGAATAAATAAATGATTGCATACCTCTTGTGCACATTATAGTTGGGATGGCACCTCTTGTGACACAATTATGTGCATTTTTTTTACCATCTTCTTCTACATTTTTTGGACATCCCTACTGGCATGTCTTGGTTTTCCCCTTGTTTGTCCCTTGGAATTTTCAAAATCTCCCTGAAAAAAAAATAGGAATCATCAGATATAAAAATTACGTATTATTTTTTTACAAAATAAGATATCGGTGTGTATAGTAACTTAATACGCATCGGAGCATTAACCATATTTATATGTATCGGTGCTTCAACCATATTTATATGCACTAGGGTGTCAACCATATTTATATGTACCGGTGATTCAACCATATTTATACGCACTAGTATATTATAATAGTGTCGTTGCAAAATTGAAAACGCATTACAATTTTTTGTATTCAGATGTTTTTTTATGAATTAAGAAAAACATCGGTTCCTAAGTATTGTTTATTACACACCATCAACCTGTGAACAAATTTAAGAAATGGCAGTTTCCATATAAAAAATAGTATTATTTCCATTTTAAACTCAACGGTGCTCTTTGTAAGAAAATGCGCCCCGGTGCTTATTTAGGTAAAATGCACACTGTCGACCATGAAAAGTTTTTTTTTAATAAATTAAGCGGTGTTGTTGACATAAAAATATGAATCGGTGCTCTTCATGTGTATAGAGCACACCGTTAACTACAAAGGTGTTTAAAAAAAAATGATATTCACGGGACGTTTTGGGATCCAATGCAATGAATGGTTTCATTGCAGTGGATAAGGAATGCCCATATATAAGCAACTAAACCCTATAAAAACAATTTGATTAAAAAAATTATCTTTAAGAAATATAGAAAGATAAAGCAAAAAAACAGTGAGGAAATTAGGGCTTCCAATATTGAAGGTAACTATGAAACACTTTTTTTTGTTTGGGAATGCACTGGAAATTGTTTGAATCAAATAGAGGAAATATTAAGATGATTAATAGAATTAAATCATATACCGTAAATTTCTCCTTTGCAGAGTTGTATGTTATCTACAGTAATGCCTTTTGAATTTGGAATTTCAAAAAAATCCACCCACTCCAAAGTCCTTGCTAATAAATCTTTAATCTCCCTTCTAAATTTTGGCAAAACAATAAAATAATTAATAGGGTTTTCATTTATAAACACAAAAATTGAAATTCCCACTTATTTTTTCATTTTATATTTCAGCGCATTGATGATAAACATGCACGTTGTTTTTTTTTTTTGAAACTTACATTTTCGGCGCATTATACAATGAGTAACACATCGGTGTGGTGTGTATGTACAATGCATTGATTTATTTTTCGTAATGAATTTGAAATAAGTGTGCATTATTTTTCTAACTTGTTTCAGTTAATGCATTATATGGTTAGAAACACACGCAGTGTGTAAGTAATAACACACTGTAAAACAGTTTAGTTTGCAAAATGAAAATGCAAACATTCGCATTTAAATTTTTCAAATGTTTTGCATTGCAGAGGAAATAACGAAGGTCAGACTTCAATGCTTCGGTCAATTAACTGCACCGGTGCGTTTGATTTATCCAAATGCATTTGTGATCCTTTATATGATTAAGCACATTGTTAATCTATAAAAATTATTTGAATTTTTTTTTGAAGTTAGATTGTTCTATGCTTCCCAAGATGAATGTTTTGGCTCAAATGCAAGAAAAAAGGAATTATAATATCAAATGGCCAATTCTTTAGATTCCAACTCATTCCATAATGTCTAAAGTCCTTTAATTTCTCTCATGTTGATTGCAGTACGTCTAGACCTTATTTATAATTCATTTGTGTCATTGAATTTATGTTATGTATGTAGGTACAGTTGAATAATTGTTCATTGATTTGGAGGATCAAGATTCAGGATCGAGTTCATATGCTCAAGATATTCCAGTAGTCCCAAAATTCTGCAAGCTCTTATCAGGAGAAAGATACCACAAGCAGATGTTTGATGAAAATGGATAGTTGCTTTACCCTACCAATCATAACATGCCATCTTCCAGCAACTAGCTTGGGTCAATAGTATTACACCGTGAATTGGATCTCTTTTATGTAAACACCTTGTAAGGCATAAGAAAAAGATGACTGAGTAATTATGTTTTTGGATTTTCAATGGAACTAATGTAAATGTATTGCTTAATTCAACATTTATTTTATAAAGTGGTTGGTTGCATGTTTATTATTAAGAAAAAAAATCCATGCTTCTAATAAGTGTTTGGTATAATGTTTGGGCATATTAAATGCATTGGGTTACTAATATTATCAATGTAATGTTGAATATTTTTACAAACACAATTCTATTAACGAACGACCTATCCACCATATACCATTGTACCCCACTACAATTTCAAGTCACAAGTTTTCTACTAAATGAGAATAGCTCGGAGAGGAAGCATACTGAGAATGGTTGAAACAACCACCTATTCAATTCCCACTGCATCCTGAATCACCAATTCAAAACCTCTACATTAATGTTTGTTCTTCACATGTTGGGGACGAAGGCAATGATATAGAGGTTGGTATGGATGATTTCTTACGGGATACCCAAGCCATGGAAGGAATTTTGTTAGATGCATTACAACAAAATGAACTAGGGGATTATGTTGATGTCGTAGATACCTTCTTCGAAATCTTGAAATCTTCTTCCGCTACCCCTCTCTTTGGTCGAGTACAAGGGTCAAGATCTACCCAACTAGGGACAACAATGTTATTGTACAACTTGAAGGCAATGTATGGTATGCCAAATGCGTGTTTCTCGACACTTTTGATGTAACTAACCATTTGGTACCCTAATGTTTTAAGGAATCTTATCACACAATGAAAGAATAAAGGGGTTGATTTTGTTCATGCTTAATGACAGTGTACATTTATATTGCCCAATAATTGCAGGTTGCTCAAAGATAAGGTACTTCCAAGTGATAATGTCTTACTCGATAGTGGCACAAGACACGATGCATGATAATTTAATCTCCTAGGTGTGTGCTTTCTATAAGAGTGTTTTGATCAACATATTACAAATATAATTAGCTTGAAGTAATCACTTAGTTAGGAACATCATTTTCTTTTCCTTTTGTTGATAGAAGCATAGTAGAAAATCGATGATAAAGTCATCTCTAACACCTGCATATATAATTCCAGGAATCTCATAAGACCTTAAACCTTGGGTTGACAATTCAATGTACAGTCAATTTAACTATTGCATTTTTGGCGTCACTGCCAAGGAGAAACGAATGGCTCATAAATTCTTTAAACGAGTTTAATAAAAACACATGGTACGATGATTAGCCAAAGGAATTATCAACAACCTCTTAGTGAGATCTAATATGTAGTGTTTTGTGTTTGTCTTAGATCATATAGGATGCATGAATTTATCTAGGGATTCAAAAGGGTAGTTTCGTGGTGCAGTAAGAACCATCCAAACTACTAACCAACTTGCAAGAAAATTAGTGCAAGGAGATCCCAATTAGGACACTAGGAAGAAGTTGTCAAATTCAATGTTGTAACCAATTTTCTAGATGAATCCAAAATTATTCCTTCTATTGTAGATCTTGCGAAAGCAAATGAGCTTATTAGTGGCTAGGAAATATTAGGTTTTCAAGAGAATCGGGTCCAAGAACTCAAGTTTTCTAAGAAAATTATCCCTTCAAAGGAATCAGTAACACAAGGATGGACATATTTTTGGAATATTAATCCTTTGGAAAATATGATAGAGGAAGAAGAAAGAACGGCCTCCAATAAACAAGACATTGTGACTTTTGAATTTCCAATTCAAGATTCAGGGGAGATATTTCAAATCAAGAACATTCCACTTTCTACTCTACCAAATTTTCCATGGCCTTGTCAATTAATATCTAGATGTTTTTATCTTCAAATTTGATGTGCTTTGTAGAAGTTGTGATTACTACTCAGATACCCAAAATTGAAATTTATTTCTTGCCGCCCGCAAGGATGAAGTACTTTGTTGGTTCATGGGGCTTGGTGGGAATATCATTTGAACATGGGAAGAAATGCAATGGGCCTTGTTAAAAAAAATTCAATACTACTACAAAGCTAAAAATTTATGACAATCAATATTTAAGATGACTAAAAAAGAAATTGAAATCCTATAAGAATATGTCAAGAGATTACAATATAATTTGCAAAGATCAAAACAACACAAGTTGGGCCTAGAAACTAATTCATTATTCTCTCGAGAGGGATTCGAGATGAATGTATTGAATTTCTAAATTTAATGTGAGTTGGAGATGTTTCTCAGCTCAATTATGAATAAATTTGTGAATTATCATAGGCAATACTCTAGAGGTAATGCAAATCATGGCTGTAGATTTTAACCTTGTACAATATTTACTGTAAACAGATTTTCAGTTAAAGAACAAAAAAGATAGAATGGAAAATACAAACATTGCACAGAGATTTTTCCCCTGGAAACCCAAACTGGGAAAACTAGCATATTCTATATTCATTCATCATGATACATTGTTTACAATACAATATACATATAGGAGCCAGTGGCATCCAAAACCCCAACCTAATGACCTGGATTAGTCAAAAAACATAATTCCTTAACCGAAAATAGAAAACCATTGGCAAAAACTATGTGTCGAAAAACCGCCCAACAATGGACACGAAAATCGAGGCAACATGAAAAATGAGGCAAAAATGCAACACATTTCTCGAGGAAAAAAAATTCTCGAGGGCGCTGCTCCTGCACCCAACTACATGCCCCATGCAACATATATATTACTACTCGTGCAAAGAATATAACACATACCCAACAATGGCAAGGGTCCTAGATATATTGTTACCTAAATAACAAAATCATCTAGAAGTGGAATCACCTATGATGAGATTAAAAACCTATTGGAAGATTTCAAGACTAATATCCTTCTGCTCACTTAGTTCTTAGCTAGGCATGTTTCATGCTAAGAAGAAACATGATGAACCAGAGCACACATTAGCATTTTTTTTTTAATGTTAGAAGAAGTATTCCTTGAGGGATTTCCCACTAAATAAAACTAAGACATGTTGCATCTACGAACATAAGCATGCAACCAAAATCTTCCCTGCATTGCTCAAGTTGAAACAAGTTTATCGGGCAGCCAATGAGGAGACAAAGAAAACGTGGTTTTTTTTTCTATAAAACAACCATGGTAGTGGCAACCACTAGGTAAGGTATAAGACCCATCTTAGTATTATAATCCATTTTGGGCTAAAAAACAATGTCCTCCTCAAAACTAGTATCTACCCATGCCATTACAACAATGAGAACCTCCCCAAGCCCAAAACCAACCTTGGAAACAAGGTTTGTGAGGGCCTCCCTTTAGAAATATGCCACAACGACCATCCCAACCATAGGTTAGTGCATCCTTCGATATGCATGAAATAATCAAAACCATAACTAAAATAGGATACATCACACACACAATCATCCAATTCATTTCATTAACAATCAATTGCACAAAATCCAACATAATTATATTAATCATGGTCAAGAGAGGTCTTATGGAGTACAAGGGTGATCATAATATCTCAAGAATAGGCCTCGTGATATAACAATTGGGAGGCCCATCATCAACCCCAACTTAAGCTTTTATACACCCTTGTGTAAACAAAAAAAGATGATGTAGTTGTTGATGCCTCTCTTTTGATTCATTGCTCTTGATTTATAGATTCCTACCTTAAGTCATATGCCACAAATTGGGTAATGGCACCCTTTCCATGGTACCCAACATCTCTCTCCACCTTTTTATACTCTTACCCCTCCTTCTTTTCATCTAATAATGTTGTTGGTGTATGATGTATAAAGAGAGGGGGATTGAGCCTAAGCCCAATCCAATTGAGCTTGGCCTTCCTTTGTAGCTCATCTTCCCCCATTTCCTGATAGTGAATCCAAGAGCACAAGGCTCTTAGTTGAACTTCCCCTACATATGGATTGGGAGTCCATTTGCAATGGTGAGGCAAGGAAAAATTGTGCAAGTAAAACTCACACAATTGTGCCCTTTCTTCTTGATTGCTTTCGTGGTAGATGTTAATAAACTCCTTGAGGGTGTCCACCTTGTTACCTCCTAAACTAGAACCCTTGTGAAAATTACCAACACGGCTGCAAACTGGGGCAACAAGATTGGAAGTGAACCATTGTCACCTCAGTACACTTTCCCCTACACTTTCAAACAACTCCTAGAAGCCACGGGGGGTATCCCAAATAATGAAAGTAATCCTATTTAAGTGAAATGAAACCATGCGATCACATGATATACTTGAATCAATCCACAAAACATGTAACAAGATTATCCATTAGGATTTCAATCAATGATTACAATGCTCTAAAGATATTCAACTAGAAATGATTGCATGAACCGAAATTATATCCAATTCAAAGAAAGGATGGGAGCTAGTGTATGTGTGTTTCAATCCCGATATGTAATACAAAAAACATTAACAACTTCAGATTAACAATTAAGTCTATCATTCAACAAACAAAACTCACAAGAGGTTAGAACCACTTCAAGCTACTTTAGGGCACAAAGAGTGAAGAGAATTACCATTAATCAAAGGTGCAATGTGTGCATGTGTTTACCACTTGATTATATGCTAAGAGAGGACAAAATTAGGGCTGTCATTTCACTTCTAAATCTGATTTATGAATAAAAATGCAAAAATTTTAGATTTAGATCATGAAACTACCATCCAAGCGAGAGATTAAGCACAAAGAACAAGATGTCTTGGATGTTTCCACTTGGGAAATAGATATTATATACAACATCATCCAAACAAGTGTTAGAGATAAGTTTTAAAGGTATACAAACATTAATTAAGCAAGAACTTGTAAAATGGATGGTAAATCCCCCTAGGGTTTCACAAGTTAGTAAGATAAGCTCGATAAATGATAAGAAAATATTAGTACATTAGAGATTAAAATCACCTCTAGATATGTAAGAGAATCTTGGTAAACAATCTAGAAATGAAATAGAATCGAGGAATGAGAAAGAAAACACCTTGAATCACCAAACCCTAATCTTAGGGTTTCACTAAATCTAGTTTTTAATGCTAAAATTTAATTTCCAGAATTGAGAATCACCTTAAATCAACCCAAAAAATGTTATATAACACCTCAAAGCACAATCCAATAAGGACAATTTGTCTCCTTAGGGTTAGAGATCAACAATTAAGCTTAAACCCTAGGATAAATTTGTCTAGGAAGTGAAATGATTTGTTAACTTTACACTAGACAGTGAAAGAAATCTAAATAAATAATTTTCTATGATTTTTCACCATTAGATCTCCTTATAAACAACAAAAAAATAAAAAATAAAAGTTTTGTTTTTTAGGGGTTTTTTAGGGGTTTTTTAGGGGTTTTTTGTTGGTTGTTGGATACAGGACTAGTGCCTTTTTTAATTCAATTAAGGATTATGGGGTCAAGAAATATACCCCTCTAAAAATTGGTCACTTCTATCTTAAGGACTAGAGTAAGAGATTATAACCCTAAGGGTAGAATAATATCCAACCTAATCAAAATAAGCTAATAGGACCAACACCCTACAACAAGGGATTCTTCAAAGGGAAAAACCTTCACCAACAAGATCAACTATAACTTGAACAAAATACTTGAAACGCTTGCCAAGGAACCAAACGAAAAACAAGACAAGAGATTCAAAACTTACCCAAGCTAACAAGAGAAGAAGGAAGGAACAAACCCTAGAACATCTCCTCTCCAAGTGGTAGTAACCCTTCAAATGGATTCATCTTGAAAGCTAGTAGAAGTATTGAATCATCATAACAAATATTTAATGCACCAAGAAGATAACCAATAAAGAGAAAGCTCCAAGAATTGACACCAAAACCTCAAAAGGAAGATCTTGAATTAATTACAGTCACAGATGATATCCAACAATTCATACCAATTTGGAATGAGACGAGAACCTCTATTTATAGAGGATGATTATACATGATTATCGTTCTTTACTAATTCATGCCTTTTCCAGAAAACTGACAATATGTTTCCTCGTGGAGATTTTAGCTGATTGTAAGTCACACCTTCTAGTGGAATATTCAAAAAATTAGTTTGGTTGTGAGTTGAGGGATAGTCACATTCAGGATGGCAGGTACATAGTGGAAGGACAAAATATACTTAGTTCACGAGTCCACAGTCTAGGAGAATATTATGAGGGTTACTCATTGCACACCATTGACAGGGCACCCTGGTTACTTCAAAACCTATAGGCAAATATGAGAGAGGTTCTCATGGAAGGGCCTCGAGGATAATGTATTGCGGCATGTGACAGAGTGTATGACTTGTTAATAAAAAAAGTCATAGCATACTCATTCAACAAGATTGTTTCAACCCCTACCCATTCTAGAGAAAAAATGGGAGAGTGCGTCGATGGATTTCATCTCAGGTTTGCCGAAGGTGCAAGGTAGAGATTGGATATATGCAGTGGTTGATCGATTGTCCAAGTTTGCACACTTCTTCATGATTCCATCAGAGTACAAGGAAACACATGTGGCATAATTGTTTTTCAGTGAGGTGTTTAGACTCCACAAGTTGCCCAGGTACAATGTCATTGATTGAGACAATAGGTTTCTTAGTGCATTTTGGCAAGATTTGTTTAGATTGGCTGGCACAGAGTTGACTCCTAGTACTAGTTATAAACCCTAGATAGATGGCTAGACATATATTGTGAATAAATGGGTTGAGGGGTATTTGCGTAACTATGTGTTAGGACAACATAGGGCATGGATCAAATGGTTGCATCTGGGAGAGTATTGCTATAACACCACTTACCATATGTCCATTGGTATGATCCCATTTTGAGCATTATACAACTATGATTCTCATTCACTTGTGGATTTAGCATTTGGGGATAGTAGGGCTCCCAAAGCCAATGATTGGATACAAGAGAACCAAGATATCCTTAAGGCCCTTAAGGAAAACTTGCAGATAGCCCATAACCAACAAAAGATGTATGCAGACAGGCACATGCTTGAGCACAATTTTGAGGTAGGAGACTTGGTCTTCCTGAGGTTGCAACCATACAGATAGTCTTCATTGAAGAAAAGTGGTACAAAAAAGTTGAAACCCCACTTTTATGGTCCATACAGGGTGATTTAGAGAGTTGGGGAAATAGCTTATGAGCTTGAGCTGCGAGAGGGGAGTAAGATTCACAACGTCTTTTCATGTGTCGTGCCTCAAACAAGTAGTAGGGCAGTAGGTCACCAATTTGGCAGAGTTACCCCCGCTGGATGAGGAGGGGTAGTTGGTATTGATCCTCGAGGAGATTTTGGATGTTAGGTGATCAAAGAGTTCCTTGTTAGGTGGAGAGACTTGCTAGTAAAGGATGCTACGTGGGAGGGAGACAAGATTTTGCAACATCCTAATTTGCAATTGTTTGAGGGCAAGCAATCTTGGGAAGGGAGGAATGTAATGTCCCTTTCTAGGTGATCGCTCTAGGAGGATGACTTAGTAGCCTATTTGATTCACGTAGGCTATAGTTGATAAAAAAGGGAATTAATGGATTATTTATTTAATGTCATTTGGAGGAAAAAAGTAACACTATAAAGTGACATTGAGCAATTAAATGAAAAATGTGTGATAAAGTGATTTTAGAAGAGATATTAAAGGTAAATTAAAAAGTCACTTTTATAATTTTTAATTGAGTGGAAAAAAGGTGAAAAGGGTATATAGGAGAGATAGTAGCTCATTTCTCTCATTCTTGATCATTTTTACAAAATTAATTTGGAGAGAGTTATTGTGGCTTTTTGGGGTTTTGGAGCAAAACCCTTGTTCATAATTGGCTTCGGTGGTGAAATATTCCACTCTAGTTGATTAGTTGGAGAAATCACTCAGTTTTTTCACACGATTTCATCATTGGAGGAAGATTCTCAAACTTGCAGCAATCGTCTGGCTTGAGGAATGGCACAATCATTGTGTGGGAGGCACATTTATTTTGTGTAAGTCGAGTCTTGTGTGGAGGGTCGAGTTCTTTTGTAAGGAGGCTAAATCTTTGTGTGAAGGTCGAATTCCTTTGTGGGGAGGCCACATCTTTGTGTGAGGGGCACATTTCCTTGTGTGGAGGTTGAGTTCTTATGTGAGGGTCATATCCCTCTCTCAACAGTTTGTGGGAGCCTAGAGGAGGTCACACTTTCGATTGTTGTTCGTGGGATTACTCAAGGAGGCCGAACCTCACCTATAGATCTTGTAGAGAGCATAATGGGGGCGTATCCTTGTTGTTGTTTGTGTGGTCTCAAAAGGGTTTTGCAGGGGAGACCGAACCTCAATTATTCCTTACTCTTCATCTCACAAGATATGATTGTATTACTGGGTTTTCTGCTGTGGAAAAATGGAATAGATCCAATACATTTCTTGTTGTACAAATTTGGTCACCTATAGGTCAGAACAATGAACATTTCAGATTGTTATTGTTGAGTTTACTCTTGCTGTTAAAGCTTAAATGTGTTTGTTGTATTGGCAAGTGCATGTAGCAATTGTTTTTGATAATAAATACAATATAATCCCTTCATATGTTCCTTGTCTATGATGGCACCGTTGTGGAAACTCTCTTGTAAATTGTTTGATGAAAGTGTTGAACCAAACAATTACTAAAACACATCAAGAATAATACTAAAACATATCAACAACTCCAACAAAGGGGTTTTACAAGGTTGTTGTGAATTGTTTTATGAAAGCCTAGAACCAAGTAAACCAAAATATATCAATAACAAACACAAATATATCAACAGTAAGGAGAGGGAACCTTAAAATGGTTATGCATCAGTGTGGTTGAATATAAATGGTGCATCGATAAGTTTTTTTTTGAAAAAAAATGGTCAATATTCTTTATAAAATATTTTAAGTTATCTCAATGTTTGTGGTAGGATTATGAGTTGGTGCAGTGATAAGTATGCACACCAGTGCAACTATATGGTTTAAGCACATTGACAAAAAAAAACCCTCTAGCCACCCCACCTCCACAAAAAATCAACAAGGGAGAAGAGGTTTCATAAAAACCTTTGGCAATTGGTGTTTTCCTTGTAATGCCTATAACATCACATGGATAACAACCATAAGCTAAAGACAACGCACATGGCATATCATTAAAACTATTGAAGATGTTAGTACTAGAGTGGGGGAAGATGTTATTACATCACGTGGGGCCTTGGACCCCAAAGCTAACCATCCATGTTAGCAAAGCTTTTGATACAAGTAATGTCTTGTAAACAATCTTAAAATCACAGTTGTTATGTATACGAGAATAATGACAACACACATACCCAACTATGATGTTCACATATACAATCTAGAAGAGGAGTATTAATTTGAAATGAAATTCCAACAGAGAGATATGCCACTTTATTAAGATAGCTTGGAGCATCACATAAATAGCAACAACGAGCCAAAAGGCTAGAATAAGTAGAACAACCATCAAGAAGAGAGAGGCGAGGTTTTATAGTTGTAGAACCTAAGTTAACATTGCAACTAGGAAAAATAATAAACAAAAGAGAGGTTATATATTAGGGTAAGCTTGGAACTGTTATCCCCGATTTCCAGGGATAACTAGGAGATCATATCTCAAGGCCCACAGGTCCTAGACATGGAGTAACGAGAGCAGGATTGACCTGAACATGGCCCTGGAGGGCCCATCCTTCTTCTTCTTCATCAAGACCTGTCCTGTCAGCAGCAGCA
>ML785969.1:443737-461096 GCA_009831015.1 Picea engelmannii
CCTTCTACTTTATAGCCTTTGCTCCTAGCTACAAACTGTGCGATAACAGGAACTTGGCCTAATTAATCCCATGAATTGGGGGGCTACACTCATTTATTGCATAGGAAAATATATTATCATAAGTATTCTCTAAATCTCTACTCATGTAGATGGAACAATTTATTTGAAAATAAGACAATGTCATTTTAAAACTCAATTTCCTTGAAAACAAGAAGACATCATTTTAAAGCTTTATTATATGGAAATCATTAATGTGGAATGAAATCCCTTGCAGAGATATGTTATTGCAACAAGAACTTGCAAGCATTATAATAATATCACATAAATAAAAGCCCCAAATAGCTAGAGAACATCAACAAAGTACAACACACAAGATTATTAACTTTAGTGTTGAAGAGAGGGAGGGTTCTAGCACATTAACCCAAGAACTCACACCCTAATGTCTACTTCTAAATTAGTAAATATGTTAATGCAGGTAATGCCCCATAAATAATCTATCTCTCTAAATTATTCTTCTTCCGTGATTGATTATTCACATACAATTAGAAAAAGAGTATTATGTCTCCACAAGCTTCGTTGTTCATAGGATTAAAATTTCATGTCCTACCTATACTTCAAGGTCTACAATACTCATAGTTTCAAGGTTACATTTTAAAATATGGAGGATGTAGGGTATGTAGACCTTTATAGACTAAGCGGTCCAATCACTACATGAAGGGGTCTCTTGTCCCGCAAACAAGGAAGTCTCCTACAACAATTTGTTGTGCAACTAAACCATGACCTTAAAATTAAGTTATATCATTATTTGATGAACAACTTTTTAAAGAATGATGATAAACATCATCGCATATGTGGAGATGGCACAGGAGGTTCATGCAAACAAGATACAAGTTTCCATGCAAAGGCATACGACAACAAAACGTTAATTTAAGTTGGAACTTTGATCATACAATAGTCTTTGTGTAAGCATGCAAAAATTTGACCACACTTACCATTTAAAGATCAGGTGCTTCACTTCTTACCATAGTGCATTGATTTCTTTCCTCATTTGACTCGTTTTTGAGAAATGGCAAGCAATAATAACCAAAGCTCCTCCAAAATCAACCACTTTTTACACGATCGAATATGGACCATATCTTGGATGGTTAAATTCATGGGTAAGATTGCTTCGATGTAAAGTTCGGGAAGAGCACCATGTAGCAAACTAGATTAATTACAAGAAAATAAATCAATATTTCGTGGGACGAGGTGCTGCATAGCCAAACCTAAAATTCTCGGAGAAAAACCCTTCCCACGGGTTTAAGGACTTTAAGCTGGCTGTCCTTCCGTGGAATGGGAAATCCGCAAGCCTCTGGTAATATTTGAAGGCAAACACGATCTACACCCAATTTTCTGTCCGAACAGCGGAGAAGAAAGAATAAAAATGGTGAAAGCTTATTTGAGATACGAGCCAGCGAACGTTTTTGGGGTTGTGACCTCTCACGAGTCAAATATCAGTTTCGACAACACAGGGAAACTTGTATTAAGTGGCGCGTTGGAGGAGTTGACAGTATGGAACGTGAAGCAGGGTTGTTGTGTGAAGAAACTCGTGCAGTCTACCGCAAGCGGGCCACAATCTGCAGTTACCTCCATTGCTTGCATGCCCTCTTCCATCTCCGTGGTATTTCTTTTCTTTTTCCTTCCAATTTATTTATTTATTTTGGGTTTCATAATTTTTCATTTTTATTATACAACTGTTTCTTTCGAGGTATACACAATAAGAATGAAGGAAGTTTCATCTTTTCACCTAAGTCTTCCTTTACTCTTCCATATAGTTATTGCCACACTTTACGACACGTTGAAACGATCCCTAATTTAGAATGCGAGTTAGAGAACAGTCTATCAAAGTGATCATGGGATAATCTGTGCACTTGAACCAGAGGTTTGAGTACAAAGAGTTCGTTTCACTATTTTTTGCTGGAGCCCATATAAAGTGGATAGCTCAGGAGAGTGCAAGCAAAGTTGTCTGTAAATTGGGCAGACAGGGCACCTCGAATCGATCCCTAATTTAGAAGCTGAGCGAGAAAAGAGTCATTCATATTGTAATCATGAAAAGTTTTGTGCTGGTACACCACGGCTTAAAATTTTCTTGCTTGCCTCAGGGCTTAAAATTTTCTTGCTTGCCTCTTTGCTGGAGCCCATAAGGCAGTTAGTATCTAATCCTTTTCTAAAGTGACATCCGTATCTAATCCTTTTCCTTGCGAGTGTTTCGAGAGAATGGAATAAAAAACTCCGACTATGAACAAGTGACGAATTAAGAAGAGGTCCAGGGGAGGTCTTCTTTAGAAGGGATGCCATACGTCAATCATCAATGAACCTTTATCCAAAACCAAAATCATTTATATTCAGCATCATCTTTTTCCAAGCCAATCTTTAAATTTCAGCTTTTCGTTGACGTAACAGACCTAATGGTTGTTACGAGGAAATGAAGGGGGTTCAAGAAGTGGAAACCCCTATACTAATGGATGGAATGTTAAAGGAAAATCCGAAACTCTGGCTAGAAAAACTAGAAATTAAAGCTTTAGAGCTAAAGGGTGAGGGTGTGGCTACAACCATTTCTACCAAGATAAGGCACAATCAAACCCCATAAATGACATAATGAATAATGGATTTGAAATGATTCCCTAGGTACCATTAATTGAAAGTGTTAGAAATAGGGAAAAGAACAAAAGAAATAATACTTTTAAATTTCTGTTTGCTGATTCAGCATACACACATTAAAGATCTAGATAAAAATTTATGATTAGAAACAAATAGGTAATACAGTAGATCTGAAAACACCAAATATTTATGAGCATATAGAGTTAGATCTCTGAATATTGAAACAAGTAAACTAGAGGCAGAACTAGTAGATCTAAACTTTAAATCAAGTAAATCAAAACTGTAGCAAATGAAACTGAAACTTACCTCTTGAATAATGAGAGATGAGCTTGGCACACATGTGAATGTAAGCCTCTGTAAATTATGCTCAGATCTAGTTTAGGCTCATGGATCAACCACTTAGGGTTTGATCTCTGTCAAGGAGAACATAGGACTGTTTTGCCAAAAGAGAAATCCCAAGGAATAGGTGACAAAAACCCCAAGTAGCTTACTTAAACAACAACCCTTTATATCCAACAACACACAGGGATGTATCTGATGTACGAGAGAGAAGATCACATAGTCCACAAGTCCCCTTCTTAGTCAAGGGACAACAGGCCACAAGAATCTCTTACCTGGCAGCAAGAGAAGGTAAGGCAGCTATGGAAATGAGCCCAGAAAGATAGCCACGACACCTACTAGATCCAAATCTGTAAACAAAGGTGGATGACAGCCTACAACAAAGATGACAGCTTAGGAGAGGCAGATCTCACACAAAAAGAGGAGCCGACTGCTAGAGCAAAACAGATTTGCAAGATAGGGAACCTCAACAAGTAACCATCCAGCTAGTAACATCAATGAAGGACCACCCAACGAAAGAACCATAGAACCGAGTCATGAACAGAGGCCGCAAAACTGAGGAAGACAACAGTTAAAGGAGTCCGCAAATCTGAGAAGGACTGTCACAGAGGTAGCTGCATATTTGATGAGGAGCGAGAGTAAGTGTGTATTGGAATAGTGAGGGTAAGGTTCTAATTTATAGTTTTAGGATAGGGTTTAGGTTAATAAAATATTAATTAATATATTGACATATTATTTAATATAAATATTAAATTAACATGTTAAATTAAATATTAATTAATATTTCTAATTTAACATTACAAAACCCCAAAACACAAAATTAAAACCCCATTCACACCCAAACTCAAAAACCAAGGGTGAAGATCAATCACGGGGTTAGGAAAGACAAGGGGTTTTCTTAGTGGCAAAACATGTCCATATGAATTTCAAGGTGACCAATAAACTTTATCATCACTGCATAAGGGGGTACATCACACAATGTGGTCATGCCCATCTTTATAGTCTCTCCTAGGTCCCATGGACCATCTTGGGAGAGAGGAAGATGATCACACATCAACACATCTTGGTATTACACCAAGATCTACTTGGTCAAAGACCAGGTTGCCCCAGAACACATCTGGGGTCCTATCCACCAAGGTACAAGACCAAGGATCAACACATGCTTTAAGCATGGGTTCCCTGGAATACATCCAGGGGCCCTAGACACATCTAGGGACTTATATCAACCACCAAGGAACACATCTAGAGATCAATCCAAGCTCAGGGCAAGGATTCCCTGGAACACATCCAGGGGCCCTAGACACATCTAGGGACTTATATCAACCACCAAGGAACACATCCAATGATCAATCCAAGCTCAGGGTAAGGATTCCTTGGAACACATCTAGGGGCCCTAGAATACATCTAGGGACTTTACTGCTTGGTCCTAGACCAAGAACCCCAGTCATCTACTGGGGGCCCTCACAAGGGTCTTTTGCCATGGCACTCACTGCTTGGTCTCATACCAAGAAACCCTGGGAGTGTGCTGGGGGCCCTAGTCCACAGCTAGGGTCTTATGCCATCCTCTAGGAGAATGGCTCTTGCAGCTGCATTAAATTCAATAGAAAGTATGATTGGGACATGTATGTGGTGAATGTCAACGGTTTCTTAACCTAGCCACATTAATGGTAACGAATCTTAGTGAATTCAATATTATGGATCGAGACAACAACAACTATTCTTTTTTAAGGGTTGCGAGGAATTAATGTACATTAGAACCTCAAATAAAGCCCTTATTCTATTGAATATAAAAACATAATAATTTTTAATATGATGTAAAATCAACCATAGAATGTATGTAAAGAGAAGTAACAATTCACTAGCAATGAACAAATACATTCGGGACAGTGAATAGTGGAGATCCTCAAATACATGAAATGGGTGTTGTAGCCTCCAACCATGTATCTATGTGGTATCAATTTGCCATTATGGTAGTCCTTGAAGGGGTTTGACTTGTGGTATTCCAATATGTGGTGGATAACCATAAAAAGGATAGTATTTTGGGTTGGGAAACGAAGATTGTGGATGTGGTGAAATTGGATTCACTTAAAGCATTGCTAAATGAATAATATTATCCTCAGATGTGACTTCTATTGATCATGGCTACTCTAAGCGTGCCCTCGTTAAACCTTCTTACATATAAGAATGAATTCTACAACTTAGAGTCTAAGTCACATGATAGTGGGACATGGGATACACAGTGTTAGAAGAATAGGTGTGCTCGTTTCACCATAGACAATATAACAATATTGTCAACCAACCATAGGCCGAAGCCACCCCYGAGCACCTTAACCTTGACAGAGAATAATTCTGGAAGCAAACCCTAGGCCTAATAGCCAATCAAGGTAGTGTATCACTCTCCAGGGCTAGCGTACCAAGAAAAAAGTCCAAACCATAACCAAGAGAGARTCCAAGCCTAAAAMTGAAAATACAAGTTGCAGAAGCTGCAGCTATAACTACTCTCCAGACTTGCGCACAACTAAATTTTTGCAGTTGCGAGTGAGAGTGTGCTAAATGAGCTCTAACGCTCTGTATTTATGCTACTCCTTCTCAGTTGTCTGGGCCGACTTCTCTTCCTGGGGGCTAAAACTCAATATTAAATTAATATCTTTAGCCGACTTGTCTTCTAAGCTTATTGTTCAAAGCTTGAGGGTTTCTCTTGCTTCCCAGAATATTCTAGTCTTGTCAAGGTTACACGTGGAGGTTAATACCTTCCGCAACTACCATAATATCAACACTCCCTCGTAGCTAGGGAGGTATTGAAAGCAATGGTCTTGAGCACAAACATACCATTCAACTGGTAGCATCATCATAGCCACACATGCTATCACATGATTAAATCATGAGCACCATCATCACTATCAGTATCATCTGATAGCATTAACTGCATCAGCTCTCGAAGCCATACTCCATCTGAGTAATTAGGCATCATGTTGAATAAGTCACTCACTCCACAGAGTGATACAAGAACCATTCTTCTAATCTAAACATATGTCCTAGAAGAATAACTGTTTCAATCAAATGCTGGAAGCCTCGTAATGGGTTACAAGGACTATTCTTCTAATCCAGACAAACGTCCTAGAAGAATGACTGTCTTGGACCATTTTCCATAGGAAGAATGTCTGTCCACCAATAATCAGTCCCGCCTGGACCATTCTTCGTCTGGAGAATGTCTGTCCACCAGCACATTGATTATCCATCTAGTTGGAAATCATCTCCAACACTAGTGATCGTCTTCATGGCATTCAGAACAATGCGATCCAATAGAACACAACTATGTCTATTCATAGTAGTATACAACTACTATCTAGTGGTACACAACCACACCAAGTAGCACACGACTACTAACCAATGACACATAGTCACAACCGGTGGAACACATCCACCACAATAACATACACCTACTGTCCAGAGACATACAATCTCCACAACAATCATATCATCTGATATCAACCTGCATAAAACAATATTATGATATAAACTGAGTCATCTGGGCCATTCTTCCACTCACATTTGTAAGATCTGGAAGAGCATATGCCCTCAGAAAGTAAAACATTAGCCATGGGCTATCTGGACTATTCTTCTTAACCATAGAAGAATAACTGTCCATGATTTATGAGCCTAGACCATTCACCTAATTGGGCCATTCCTCTGGCACTAATCATAGTGCAACCTGGAGAGAATGAGTCTGCCCTAGGGAATGCTTGTCCCTGATTGCTGAACCTGGACCATTCACCTAACTGGGCCATTCCTCCGGCACTAATCATAGTGCAACCTGGAGAGAACGAGTCTGCCCTAGGGAATGACTGTCCGGACCATTTCCTAAGGAAATGATTATCCTGCACCAACCTCCAAAACAGATCATTCTTCGAAACTGCTCACAACTGTGAACTTTGAAAGAATGACATTGAGGCTGACCATTCTACTTGACCACTTCTTAGAGTGACTGCCAAGAAGAATGATTGTCCTAGACCATTCCCCCACACTGGCCACAAGGGGAATCACTGTCTATGGTACATCAACAATCTATCGAACCATTTTCATTACGAAAATGACTGTCCGATCTGGACCATTTTCCAAATTGGAAAATGCCTGTCTGTTAGAAATCTCAAACCACTTTCCGAATTGGAAAGGAACTGCCTGTCTTGGACCATTTTTCGAATTGAAAAATGACTGCCCATAAATCAATAACATATCAATGCTCCCTCTCAACCTGGGAGTAATCTCTTCCTTTTTCAATAAGGAAGTCGTCTCCAGGAGCCCTAACTTGTCTCTTAAGTATGCAAACTTTTCATCTTTGAACAGAGGCTTTATCAAAATATCTACTGTTTGCTCGTCGATGGAGATATACTGGAGAACCACTTCTCTCTTCTGGACTTTATCACAGAGAATATAATGCTTGATCTCAATGTACTTCGGTCTGTCATGGAACACTGGTTTTCTCTGAAGGCTTCACATAGCTTTGATCATTACAATATATCATGGTCGAATTCAATACTTCTGTTTCTTGCTAGCTCATGACATCGTGGCAAAGCTCAAACTGAAACATATCCAAGTAGCACTTCTTCTGTCATCATGAGAATTTGCCATGGATTAGCAAACCATCATCTCGGACTTCTGAGTAACCATTCTGATACACTATTTCTGTCATAGAAGGTTTTCACCACGCTTCTGCTGTATATGAGATACTCTGCATCAAGTTGTTTGAATCCATACATGGTCTTCTTATATCTGCATACATGGGTCTCTTTTTGGTATAAGCTTCTTTCTCAATTTGCTTTATTTGGGAAGAACAGTCTTTTACATGCAAATTCCAATCCYTGGATACTGCAGGAGGTATATCATAGTCTTCTCCCTCCTTCTGGAAGAACCTCTGAATCTCGCAATGCTTCCATTCATAAGTCTTTTTCACATTTTCTTACATACAYTGTTCTTTATCATAACTTCCATTTCTTCTGCTTGATGCTTCTAGTGGGTTCAAACCAAGTTGGTAGTCTTGTGATTCTTGGTATAATAAYTGKTTGTTATGGCTTTTCTTTCTTTCTTGGAATCTTCATGTTCTTCYTCATGTTTCTCTTTAGCTCTTGGGTCCATGGAGTCTTCTATAGATTCCATGCCCTGAAGATTCCAACTTCTTCCTTTCATCATAGGATCATGGATGTAGATGGACAACCAAGGATACTTTAAGGCTTCTTTTCGAAGAAGACTTCTTCTAGAGTCAGACTGAACACGTGCTGCTAATCATGGCTACTACTTTCAATGGGAACATGGACAGATACTTCATAATCCTCAATGGATCATATCATTTAGGATTAGTTCCCTTCTAATCCTTGCTTCATGCATGAATGCATGCTCTTCTTTTGGAATTTTGTAATCAACTCTTTCCATCTAAGAGAGACCATGCTTTTGTCTGCATCCTTATTGCCTTCTACAAAGTGTCACGAGTCTTTTTCTAATTTCCTCTTGATTGCTGACTTCTTTCTATTTTGACTTCTTCTGGGTCTCTTCAGGTTTGATTTTGATTTCGGCTTATCTGGCAGTTGTTACTTATATAATAGCTTCCATAGGAATTGTTACCAAAGATTGTCAACGTACTTCATCTTTTCATGTGTATTGCTTGACTTGTAGTCATCATGATAGCAATCCTTATCTTGTTATTCTTCCATAGGTATTGTTTCACTTGAACATCTTATCTTCTAAGAAATAGATATACATGATATGTACAGGAACTATGTAAACATGGTATGTACAAGAACTTTGAAGAATATTGTTACCTTGACTTAGAAGAAGAAGTCTGTTTTATCCTGCTTGGCCTTCTTTGAGGGTTCCATTTTCGGCAACTGATGCTTCATCTATTTCCTTCCTTTTCTTTAACTCAGGATAGTGGTTCCTGTAGTGACCATATTTTCGACAGTTGAAGCATTGTTTCTTTGACATATCCTTTTCTTGATTTGGTTTCTTTCTCAAGCCTTATTCCTGAAATTCTTGAACTTTGCTGTGAAGGCTTGATCTTTGTATTTATTTTGGGATTTCTCTTTTGCGTTAATCCTTGATTCTTCTTGTGCACAGCAGTCCAAAGTTCTTCAAATGTGCGATACTCCTTTCTTGTGTTCATGCTTGCAACAAATGCATCCCATGTCTTGGGAAGGCCATTGAGTACGATATTTACCAGTTCCTTTTCTGAAATGATTTCTTCAATAGCTTGTAGTTGATCTCTTAACTGAGAGATTCTTACAAAATATGATGTTATGCTGTCATCATCATTCATTTTCATGTCACAGAGCTCATTCTTCAGACTCATTACTTGTCCAATGTTTCTGACTGAGAAGAGACTAGTTAGGGCATCGTACATCTTTTTAGATGAGTCAAGATGAGAGATGTAGGGTATCAAGTGGTTTTTTACAGATTCCACTATGATACGCATAACATTGATGTCATTGTCCTTGAACTTCTCCATAACTGCAACGTTTTGAGGTTCCTTCTCTTTTCCTTCTTCAAACTGTGTTTCCACTATCTTTCCCTTCATGATATCCAACACTTTATTCTTGGCAAGGATGAGGTCAATCCTTGTCGTCCATGCTCTGAAATTAGAAGCCCCTTCTAACTTGTTTACTGACTTCCTGGAGTAAGTCATGATTGCTTTGACTTGGTCAACCTTTGACTTTGACCAAAAACTCAAACTTGACGTCTTAGTTTGTTGAGAGTACCAAGAGGTGCGTTAGGTTAGGGCGCACTTAGGTTATCCAAAAATTAGGTCAATCTCTTCACTTAAGGTGCCTTAACAAGAGGGTTAGGGTTTCGTCGCTGCAGTAAAAACTTTGACTGCAACTGCAACTGCAACTGAGCAAAATCCTCCCAATCTATCTTCCAGCGGTTAGACTGTCCGAAGATAGGGTGGGCCCATAACCTGTTAGAAAAATAGGTGTGCTCGTTTCACCATAAACAATATAACAATATTGTCACCCAACCATAGGGCGAAGCCACTCCCGAGCACCTTAACCTTGACAGAGATTAATTCTGGAAGCAAACCCTAGGCCTAATAGCCAATCAAGGTAGCGTATCACTCTCCAGGGTTAGTGTACCAAGCAGAAAGTCCAAACCATAACCAAGAGAGAGTCCAAGCTTAAAACCGAAAATACAAGTTGCAGTAGCTGCAACTGCAGCTACTCCATACTTGCGCACAACTAAATTTTTGCAGTTGCGAGTGAGAGTGTGCTAAATGAGCTCTAGCACTCTGTATTTATACTACTCCTTCTCAACTGTCTGGGCCGACTTCTCTTCCTAGGGGCTAAAACTCAATATTAAATTAATATCTTTAGCCGACTTGTCTTCTAGGCTTATTATTCAAAGCTTTAGGGTTTCTCTTGCTTCCTGGAATATTCTAGTCTTGTCAAGGTTATACGTGGAGGTTAATACCTCCCACATCTACCATAATATCAACACACAAGACATGCAGATATGAGTATCTGACACGAGACATGTCGACCTTGGAAACAAGGCTTAGGGGACATGATATAATAATAATAATAATAATAATAATCTAATTTTAAGGTCATAGCCAAGCCAGACACCAAATTGGTGTATGAGACCCCCTTGTTTGTGGGACAAGGGACCCCCTGCGTGCAACGATTTGACTGCTAAAGTCTACGGAGGTATACATACCTTACCCTCCTCTGGATTTGAAGTTGTGACGTCTTAAGAGGAAACACATGTTCTTAACCATTAGGCCCACTCAGGCTGTATTACAAATTACAAATACAAAAATGAAATATAGACATAAAGATCTAATTTTTTTTAGAAATTAGAGAATTTACAAAATATTGATACAACTAGGTACTACATTGATGGTGATCAAACACACAATAAATTAGAATATACAATACACCTAAAATAGAAGTTTATAAGTTAGAATCATAAACTGCAGTTTTCTCATTAAGTCATTTGATGTCATCAAAATCAAAATGTATTACATAGATACTGAATCACTGATACTATAGGTGGGGATGGCAATGGAAAATACAAAATAGGGTAGATACTAGAACCATAGATGGAAGAATCTCATAGCTGAAAGTGAAAAAGATGAAATAAATGTTAGTTTTGTAGCTTGGTAGGTGTCTCAGCATGGGCCTAAGTGTCCTAGGCATGCTGATGGACACACTAAATACCCATATCAACCTTAGTCATCTTAGCCTAAGTTTGACTCAGGAAATCAACAAAATTTTTAGTATTGAGTGGATTGTGGGGCCCAAGAAGAGGGGGTGCACTACTGAGTGCTTTGTGGGAACCTGTCTAGTGGGGTGCACCACTTAGTGGAGTGTGGGGTCCAGCCCAAAGGAGGTGCCTCAATCTGAGCCATTGAAGGCATGGTTAGGCACACATCTCAAGGTAGAACGGTGGTTGATGGGAGGATAAAGGGAGGGGTTGAGGGTGTGAAGGACACACAATTCCTCATTTGTGAGTTGAGCAAGTGAGTTGAAGGAGGGCATTGGAGCTGAAGAGAGTGGCTGTGTTTGGCTGAGGAGCTAGAGCAGAACTAGGCAACCAACTTCAGGGGGCCATTTGAGGGCTTAAAGAGTAGAGCAGGGGCAACAAAATACAGGCCATCTTGTTGGGAGAGAGCTGGGCCGTACAACAACAAAAGAGGGCGCACTAAGGCAGTCATATTGCACTAGTTAGTGCCCAGAACCTTGCTGTGAGCTAGCAAGGACGTACAACGGCCCAGAAGGGCACATTGAGGTAGCCAAAACAACTTTGATCATTGGCCAGAACAACGGGGCCATACTGTGGGTTGTTGCCTGAGTTTTTGGAGGGTTGTACAACCCCTAGAAAAGACCAGAAAAGTGTTGTAAGGAATTCTTTGTTGTTGTTGAAATTTTCATATTATTACTGTGTATTTTGCTGCTAATAAACTGCTCAAGAAGCTCATTAAAGCCTCTCCTTTGCTGGTTTTCCCCACACTGGGGTTTCCAGGGTACTTCTTGTGTTGTCCATTTTATGTGCTTGGTTCTGTGCATGGTTCTGCTGTAATTTTCTGGTTTAATAACTCAACTTTAGGTTATTAGCTTAATTTTCAGATTTATATCAACAAGTATAATTTTTGGTTATAGTAAATTATTGGCTGTAATCTTTGTGTGTCGAGTTATAGAAAGTTAACATGGTATCAGAGCTCAACCTCTGAGTACAGAAGGAGCCAAGTTACTTGCTGTGCAGACCAAAGAGTAAATCAACAAGTGGGACGTGTGACCAGGAAGAGTGCGGGAGTCAGAGCAACTGACTTAAATGGCCAGCGCAGGCTTGAGGTATGAGGACAGGCTGGATGGCGCCTCAAATTTTAGTCCTTAGAGGGAGTGTATGGCTCTGGTATTGGAGGAGCAAGGGTTGTGGGAAATTGTTGAAGGGAAAGTAGCAGCCGTAGCTGATCCAACACAACAAGCAACCCATCTCAAGAAAGATGTGAAGACAAGGAGGATTATAGTTGATGGAGTCAAAGACCACATCATTCCTCATCTGTCTGGCAAGAAGACAACTAAGATATGTGGGAGGCCCTAGTTAAGTTGTACCATTTTGATAGCCAAAGTAGGAAGATGCTGCTCAGAGAGAAGATGAGAAGCACAAAGATGGCCAAGGGAGAGTCAGTGGTTACTTACCTCACAAAGTTCACTCAGATCAGAGATGAATTGGTAGCTGTTGGAGAGGTCGTGGACGAGACTGAGTTGGTGAGGACAACCTTGAATGGCTTCACCAAGCAGTGGGAAGTGTTTGTTGGGGGAGTGGTGGCTTGGGAGGAACTCCCTGATTAGGAGAGGTTATGGGATGATTTCACCCAAGAGGGAGCTGAGAGTTGATGCCACTCAGGCTAGCCAACCAAAGAGTGAAGAGGAGGAGAATGTGGCTTTTCATGCGAAGAAGAGCAATGGAGGAGGCCCCAGGGACATGAGCAAAGTGAAATGATTTACATGTCACAAGACCGGGCACTATGTTAGGCAGTGTCCCAAGAGGAAGAAGGAGGCATAGGTTTGCAGAGAAATTCGAGGAGGAATTCTCTTTGGGTGCCTCTCTTTCGAGCAATAGTGTTGTAGAGTTGGAGGACGTTGGGGCATGGTTCGTGGACAATGGATCATCTTGCCATATGACGAGAATGACATCAATGTTCCTTAGTGTTTCAGAGACAGGCTCAGACTTGCATGTGTAGAGTGGGGCTAGCACCATGCGTGCAGTGAAGGGGGTTGTATGCGTCAGATTCCAGCTAGAGTCAGGTGGTTCTCTGGAGGTGGATGAGGTGATGTTTGTACCAGAGATGAAGGTTGATTTGCTCTCTATATCAGCTCTGGAGGATATTGGGTATGTAGTGATGTTCTAGGATGGACAAGTACTCATACGTTCAGAGGGAGCGACCTTGGATGCGGTAGCGAGGCTTGGCATCAGGGAGGGTATGATGTACAGGGTGCTGGGGGACAACTTGTAGTGTGATCCAAGGGGATCTTGGATCAGAGATCAGTGTCAGTGGCTGAGTCTAGTGGACGAGTGGCTTCATCCAAGACTGTTAGCTGGTATGACATGACATTGATGGATAAGTAGAGCAGGAGATCAGATCAGAGTGCAACAGAGGTAGCAAAGGAGTCGTCCAATTCAGACGGAGCAGCTACAACAACGACAGATTTGATGGGATCAAAGATTGATCCAGGTGTAGACACCTCCCTTGCTAAGAGGGAGTGTTAGTTTTGTAGCTCAATAGGTGTCTCAGCATGGGCCTAAGTGTCCTAGGCATGCTGATGGACACACAAAATACCCAGATCAACCTTAGTTATCTTAGCCTAAGTTTGACTAAGGCAATCAACAAAAATTTTAGTCTTGAGTGGATTGTGGGGCCCAGGAAGAGGGGGTGTACTGCTGAGTGCTTTGTGGGACCCTGTCTAGTGGGGTGCACCACTTAGTGGAGTGTGGGGTCCAACCTAAGGAGGTGCCTCAATCTGAGCCATTGAAGGCATGGCTAGGCACACATTTGAAGGCAACAAGGTGGTTGATGGAAGGATAAAGGGAGGGCTTGAGGGTGTGAACTTTGAAGGACACATAATTCCTCATTTGTGAGTTGAGTAAGTGAGATGAAAGAGGGTGTTGGAGTTGAAGAGAGTGGCTGTGTTTTGCTAAGGAGCTAGGGCAGAGCAGGGGCAACAAAATACATGCCATCTTGCTGGGAGAGAGCTGGGTTGTACAACAACAAAAGAGGGCGCACTAAGGCAACCATATTGCATTGGTTAGTGCCCAAAACCTTGTCCCTGATCCAAAACCCTTTGTAATTGCACATATAGGCTGGTGAGTCATTGGTACCAATTGTAAATGTAAATGTACATTTAGGTTGGTGAGCCGTTGGCACTAAGTTTTGGTGTTGTGCGCACTTGAGTAGTGCGCGAAGTATTGTTATCAAAGATAGGGTGCGCACATTTCATAGTGTTACGCACACCTGGGTAAATGCGCACATTTCACAATGTTGCGTGCACTTGGGTAAGTGCGTGGTAATGACTTGGGAGTGCACGTAGAGCTGAGTTATATATATATATATATATATATATATATATATATATCTGGCTGTATATGTATTGAGGCCGAAGAGCCTGTGTGATTATGAGGTTGGTGAGTCGGGATGCAAATAGGCCAATGCGCCTATCCATGTAAATGTAATCACAGTTATTAATATAATATTACATCGCTGCGTGCAGACAAGCTTAGATGAAAAGAGATGGGGGGCTAACTCCATCGGAAAAAGGGAAAAGTTGGGTGTGAGACTTAAGTCTTAGGGAATATTTTATAATACTTCGGAAAAGTGTAATGTTGGATAATTATTTTATCCTAAGTTCCCAAGGGCAGGGAACGAGTCACCAAGTGGCTTAAGCTACTCTTGAGGGTGACAAGTGTCGAGTTGAAGGCATGTAATATATATTGTTCGCCTTAGTGTATTTGGGGAGGATCCATTATTCATTATTTACTCTCGTGTGTAGAAGGGGTCGGTCCGGGGAAGAGGACGACTATTACCTTATCTGCACAGAGAAGCTTGTAAGGCATTTTTGTGTTGTAATCAGAGTTTTTTTGTTGAAGAGGCGGGTTGTCAGGCTCGTGACTAGTCTCTCTGGGTGAGAGATTTGCTATTGAAGAAGCGAGTTGTCAGGACCGTGAGCATACTCTCCATTTGAGAGTTTTGCTGAGAATTGTTCCTTGGTGTGCTGGGCATTAGTTGCAAGGCTTAGAGACTTCCTGTTCGGCCTGTTGCTGGTAACCCTGGAAGGGAAGTGGGGCAACCGAAGGACTATTGAGCAGAGAAGGAGCACACTTCCTTGGGTGTGATAGGTGTGTGGGGACTGAGGAACTGTAGACTAGTTGCAGCAGCGAACACCTTCGACTGAGCAATTCTGTTGAGAATCAGACCTTAGCCTGTCACTAAGAACCCTTTTGCCTTGGTGGAGTTAAGCCCCAGCTCAGGGGTGACCTATTGCTGAAAGCTTATGAGCAACAAAGTCTATGGTTGGGAGGAACATCTAAGTTCTGTGCGCAGTTGGGGACTTTCATTAAAGACAAGTGTTCTTTATGTGTTGTCTTGTTTACTGTGTGCTTATTTATCTATGTTTGATATGGGTTAATTCCTGTATGTTGTCGCATATAAGCAATTGCTGTTATTTTGTTTAATGTTGCTTGCACATGTAAGTGTGATGCTGATAGTCAGTATTGTAGTCATGCATAAGTATGACAATTATTGTTAGTCTTGCCTGTTAAGTTATTCTTTGATATTGGTCATGAGTCTTTGAGACAAGGATTGAATGGCCGAGTGTGTAGGAAAGTAGCTTGTGTGCACAGGAGACTGGAACTCTTGTGTGTGTTCAGGGAATTAGACCCCGCGCACAAGAAAATCAGAATTGGCGTGTGACGCCGGGGTGGTTGTGTTGTGTGATCAGTATACTCGTGCGCAGTTGTTTGAGTTATTTCCGCTGCTTAAAATTGTGTTAAAAGAAGAAAGTTAGTGTGGTGTGACTCAGTTTGAGGTTGAACGCACTACTTCAAGTGATACTGCATAGATGAGTGTTTAGTATAGAATCTGCGCAGTGGATTTTTGGAGTAACATTGTTCAGTAGTATGCTTGGTGATGTTACAGTATGTTTGGTTAGAGCTACAAAAGTTGAGGTTGTGTGACGTGGCCCAGCCTGAGTGGTTGGGGACGTTACATTGTGGTATCAGAGCAATGCCAGAGCATTTTTGGAGTAGCATGGCCCAGCCTGGGTGGCTGGGGATGTTACACAGAACAACTCTGATTAGTGGCCAGAACAATTGGGCCATACTGTGGTCTGTTGGCTAAGTTTTTGGAGGCTCGTACAGCCCCCAGAACAGACCAGAAAAGTGCTATAAGGAATTCTTTGTTGCTGTTGAAATTTTCAGATTATTACTGTGTAATTTGCTGCTGATAAACTGCCCAAGAAGCTCAATAAAGCCCCTCCTTTGCTGGTTTGCCTCACATTGGGGTTTCCAGGGTACTTTTTGTGTTATACATTTTATGTTCTTGGTTCTATGCATGCTTCTGCTGTAATTTTCTGGTTTAATAACTCAGCTGTAGGTTATTAGCATAATTTTCAGATTTATATCAGCAAGTATAATTTCTGGTTAAAGTAAATTATTGGCTGTAATCTCTGTGTGCTGAGTTATATAAAGTTAACAGTAAAATCTGGTTTTTATCCTTTACCTACACAATTGTAGACAATTAGAGCCTCTTCTCTCTTGTTGAAAGGGAAAAAGATGAAGTAAAAGTTGCTTTTAACCCCCTCCTGGTTTCCTTTTGGTGCATTGGTCTCTGACATGTAGGGCATATGTTCGACATGTGTCTTGTTTTAGGATGCATGTCAAACATTTGTCCTAGTGTGTCACATGCTTGGCATGCATGAAATAGGACATGGGGGGCTTTAGGACCTGTCTTGTTTCTTAGCTTAGAGTCTATTTTTGTTGACCCCTTTGGCCTTAAATGCGACTTATGTCTCTAGCCTCTCGAGATCTTGATAGGGATCCTTTTTTGTCTGAGACTCTTAGCTTTTTATATTTTAATTTTTAAACGATAGATTTTAGTTACTAGGCCTTTGACCTTAGAGGTTAGATATGAAAAATAGGGGCTAAATTCGCAGTCTCACTATATATTGATAATGATGTACATAGCAATCCCTTTGGCCTTTTTATGGTCATTCATTAGACATTAATAAAATTATCTTATATGATCTTATCTATTCCCATCTATAATTGTTTGTTTTTGTGAAAGAATTGTGGGCCTTTAATTTATAGTGAACTTACTATAATGCAGTGTTGAAAAAGT
>ML785969.1:479081-489587 GCA_009831015.1 Picea engelmannii
ACCCAGACCAAAAGATGTGTGGATGCACTCGCTCAATGATTTTACTTGCTCCCTTGCAATTTGCTGCATTATCAGTGATTACTTGAATCACATTAGAAGGGCCAACTTCATCAATTGTTTTCAACAAGAGCTTTGAAATGTTTTGAGAAGTTGCACTTATTGAAGAGGAGTCATGTGCTGCGAGAAACACTATACCACTAGAAGAAACACCAATAACATTGATCAAATGTTGGTTTCTAATACTTGTCCAAGCGTCCGATACAATGGATACAAAGATGCCTCCTCACATGGGTATATGAACCGGTATAAGGTTTTCCTTGATGACAATCATGAGGACATAAAAATTTAATGGTTCCACCACCTCTCCTCACCGCAAGTTTTGTCACAAATTTCCACAAGGGTGTCAATGAAACTTTCCCGCCTTCATTGTCCTCTTCATTGCTCTCTTCATCCTCTTCAAACCCTCCTTCATCTTCAAAACCTCCCTCATCTTCATTCTCTTCTTCCCTTTGATGCCTAGTCCTCGACAAGACCATGAGAACCAAAAATGGAATGATAAACCAAAAGAAATTTATTTTCCTCAAGCTTTAGATGAACAACTTGCAATAAAATGAAGGAGAAGAAGGAATGAGAAAGAGTAGGAGAGGAGGAAAAAACCATAAACAAATTTAACCCAAAGAAATGAGAGAGTTGGGGTTTCGGCTTACCTCTTTAGCTCCTGAATCTTGCAAGTTGAAACTTGAGATAGATGGTTGCCTCTGTTCTCTCCTCCAAGCTCCTCTTTGCTCTCTCCTCCAAGCCACTCTTCTTTCAAGCTTTCCTTTGCTCTCTCCTCCAAGCTCAAGAAAACACAAATAGAAACAGTGAGGAAATGAGAGGGGGAAAATATCTTTTATTCCCTCCTCACTTTCCCCTAACCCCTCCCTAACCATACCCCACACTCAAACCCAACTCAAAAATAAAAAAAAGAGTAATTTTTTTGTTTTTCGTGGAAGCTCGCGAGCCCTACGTGAAGCAGTCGGGGAGCGTTGGTGAAGCATTAAGGAAGCGACCACCGGAGCGAGCTTCTAAAATCCAGAAGCACGCTTCTGGATTTCGGAAGTTCGCTCCGGGGTGAATCGCTCCCATGCTGGCAGGGAGCATGGTTTTGCACCCCAGAGTGAGCTTCCGAAATCCCGAAGCATGCTTCCGGATTTCGGAAGCTCGCTCCGGTGGTCGCTTCCATGGAGAATCCGCTAGGAGCGGGGTTCCGAGGGTGGAGTGGGGGGGGGGTGCTTCCTGCAACATTGGCCAACATATTAAGCAAACCAATGCACTACCTCAATGATGAACCAAATCACATAATGAGCCATAAGACATAGGGAAAATCCTTGGTTGATTGGTTTCCCTGTGCATGCATGTGCTAGGGGTCAACAAATGAGTAAACATGGAAGTAAAACCCTCATGAAGGCTAGCGCTCCATCAACACCAACATTTAAGCCTCCAAATAATGGAATGATGATGCCAACAAAAGGTGATAATCCATGAGAAAAATAGGCATAAAAATGCAACTAATAGCCCACCAAGATACAAATCCTCTAAATGGAGCTTGCTTGGGAAGGCTCTTCAACTTGGGACAATTCTCATGCTATATGAGTGGTGACAGATAACTTGCACCAACATTGGCAGAGATTGCTAGGAGAATCCATAGAGGTGGCTTATGAGGCATCATTGTAGTTTGTTGGTCTCTAAGTTTATACGAGAGACTAAAGCAAAGGGAATTTGATGATATAAGTTGGTGAAGCTTGTTATGAGCCTTCACTTAAAAACTAACCAAAGACTATACCATGTGGAAGTCAATCCGTGAACAAAATTCCATTGACACAAAGATTAGAAAGGGTATAAACCTAATGATTCATAACTTTATTGCCATTGGAGGCGTATCCATTATAGATCCCCTTTGGTTCTATACCACTCATTGATTCACTTTGTTTGTAATGCTATTATAATCATGTAGCATTTTGTTGTGACATGGTATTGTAAACCCCATAGAGGCATTGTAAAACCATAGAGTATATGTTATGAAAGGATGACGATTCTTGTTGTCTGGTCATGGTTATATGCGCTTTGAAACACATCGAGCGTATGGTGCAACATATAGATGAGATGATTCACCCTGGTCATGAATCTTAAGACTTTCATTTCAAGGATAAGAATAAGACCCAATCTCTTGGGTACCATAACAACTTAGGCATGCTTTCCTCGTTTTGAGAGATTGCATATATAGTCACCTTTCATATGTTTCTTAGGTGGTCTCCTTTCTCTCTTGTAGGGTTTCTCTTCCTTTCTACTCATTCTCAATACTATTTTCAAAAACATGTGAAGCTAAAGATATTGGATGGATGTTTAGAGCTACCCTTGAGGGGGGGTCATTGTAAAATTGGCCAATTGTTGTTCCTCGTCTTTCCGAAGTGCATATTAAGGGGGGTCTTGGGAATAATATTTACTTGGTCAAATTTTGACTTTTGGAAAATCCAATTGGGGGCATTCCTCAAGAATCAAAAGTTATGAATGTACATAACCAAATATAATTCCCCACTGGAAGATACATTAGAGCTAAAATGCTTGGTGATTTCTCACCGGTAGATACATTGGAGCTAAAATGCTTGGTAATTTCTCATTGGTAGATACACTGAAGCTAAAATGCTTGATGACTTCATTAGTGTGGTCCCCACGAGAAGATACACAAGGGATACAATTCAAAGCACAACAAAGGGAGAAGATACATGAAATTATTACTCTCATAGTATGAAACAAATAGAGTTACTATTATGCCAAGAGGAAAGTGAACGACATTATTACTCTCATAGTAGGAATATTGTGTCAAGAGGAAAGTGACCTTGTAAAATTGTGGAGCAACTTCAGGGAATTGTTCAAAACACCAAAAATACCTCCTTGATTGACTGTATTGAAAACAAAATTATACACTCTAGCCTAGTTACTTCGTCAGAGTGGAAGAATATTTGTCTCTATTCAACATAATCTACGCCAAAATCAATGATGTTGGAGGACAAGACCAAAAGTAAAGTTTTACCACCCACTCTTCAATAGTTGAAGCCAGAAAAGTAAAGTTTTACCACCTACTCTTTACTAGGTAGAGTCATCTATTCTTAATCAGGTGAAGCCACCTATTCTTCAATAGGTGAAGCCACTAGAATTCACGTCGTCATCAAGGTTGCTGGTGAAGTTTTACCACCTACTCTTCAATAGGTAAAGATCATCCTTTGTGACAAGAGGATAAAGCTGTCACCTCTATGAACAAAGGACAAAATAGTATTGGCTAACAGCCTAACGACAAATCAAAGGCAGCTCCTTTGTATAAACCAATTTTGACATCAAGCATATGTGGATTGTCTCCCCATGTGGTACGTTACGTGTGGGCATTCTCCTTACTTACATATCATCTTTGGTTACTTGAGATAAAGGAGGGACTATCATAATGTCTCTTATCATTATGTCAATCTTAAGGGGATGTTGGTGTATAATATTGACATAGGTCTTATTATCATTAACATAATAATAATAATAATAATAATAATAATAATAATATATTATATTATTGTAGTTATTATTGTATGTTTAGGGCAGTGTTCCACGAGGACATGTTCCATAGGGTGGGGGGCACTTGGGGAAACGTTTCCCCACATCCCCCTTTTGGGGAAACTTGGGGAAATGTTTCCCTAGTGTAGGGATGCGTTTCCTCAAAAGAGGGGTGTCTGGGCGCCCCTCCCAAAAAAGGGGGATGTCTGGGTGCCCCACCCCCCCCCGATTTTTTGTCCAACAACCCTTTAAGACAGAAAAAGATAGGGGATAGAGTTTTGAGGATTTTGTGACCTTGGTAATTAATGGTAATATTAAATACTTAAAGTAAAAGTTGACATTCTCCTTTGAGAGTGGTTCCAACCTCATCGGGCTTCATATGGAGAAAGTAGAATTTCATATCCCATTCGGAATTCAGCAGATTTAACAGTTTTCAGTGTTTTAGGATTGGCAGGATTATAGCGTTTCCATTGGATTGCACAATGGTGAATTTGCATGGGATGAATTGTTATTGTTGGGATTTTATCATTTATTTTTATAATTTTAGAGACAGGGACCCCTATGCTAGGTACCCCGATGTCCCCCTGCCCCCCTGAATTTTCCTAAAATTTGGGGGTGCTCCCACACGTCCTCCGTGTGCGTCTCCTCGCTCTTGCGCTCCCCCGTCTCAGAAACTTGGTGAAACATTGGTTTAGGGTGTGAGTGATTGGTCACAGCCCTTCAGGTGTTGAACTATGTAATGAGGTTGTCTCTCATTATATTGAATATGATTTTATGAAATTTTATACTTATTTATGTAAATTTGGTTATGGGGACTTCTCAATATTTGGTTTAAAACCTCTCAGTTGTGCTAGTAGAAGCTCTCTTAGAGCTTATCCACTCTGTGAATTCAAGAATTTGGAGTGAAAGAGGAAGCTTGCTTTTATTTAAAGCAAATTGTTTAACCATGGTGATAACATACCAATTCTCTTGCACCTCTAGTCACTGCTTTATTGGTCAGCTTATTTGTCTCTTCCTTAAGTTTACATGTGGCTTAAACTTTAATTGGTCGAAGTGCCTTCTCAGAGGATTTGCTCAATTCAGTGCCCCTTCCAAATTAATGTCAGAGTAATGACTTTGGCTTTTCATTGTTCTGATAATCATGGAGGAATCCCCTATGCATTACAAATTAGTTATGCCTTCTTTTGATGCAAGTTCCATTCTTTTTAGAAGAGTGTAGGGAAAGCTTGTTTATGCCCAAAGGGTTCTGAACGAGCCCCCTCCATGCCCCAGCTCTCCCTGTATTACCTTTAGCTATCCTATCAAAATGCAAAATATATGCATTTGATTGCTTATAGAACTTCGTTTTCGCTTTATTATTCTTGTTACCCTTCACCTCCTCTCGCAGGGACCGACTTTTTATTAGCTAATTGTTTTCATATTGCTGGCAATTGTATTCTTCCACTTTTGGACAGTTCATCTATACTCAATCACTATATTATTAGTTCTTTGACTTTTATTGATACCTTCTGTCACTTGAATTCCTTATCAAGGATAGCTTTATTCCTAGATATCCATATTTTCCAAATCCCATAATGAGCATCAGTTTCCATTTTTTTGCTATAAGATTCTTCCCTCCTAGATCTTCAGGTTAACTCTTATTCAAGCTTGAGAAAGATTTCATCCCAACTCTTCAGGAATATTGAGTTCTAACTTCTGGGTTTGAACTTTGAATGCTTATCCTTAGCAGGTTCCAGAATTATCCGACTCTTTGACAATGGATAAATATATGATCTATGTTTTCCTTCTCAGTTAGACAAAGGGGACGTATATGATTGACTCTTTCATTTCTTAGGTTTTCTTCTGTAAGCAGCTTATTGATTAGTCTTTGGAAGGGCACTAGGTAGGCTTTTTTTTCAGGGATCTGAGGAACATCTGGATGGTTAAAACTTAAAACTATCAAATAGTTTGCTGTCAGCTTCTGCAACTGTATAAATATCTGATTTCCTAGCTGGAGCTTGGACCACATATTAGAGTATCTTCATCCTTTTCATTGACTGGTTTGAATGGGTAGATGTTAGACTTAAGAATGTTAAATTCAATTACCAGTTGTGAAGGCAGGTCTTGAAAATATTCTGACCCCTTCAATCTTGCTATTGTCTGTTGCCTCTGCTACATTCTGGTTTCTCCCAGCCTATGAACATAAAACTTTTGTACAGTTTTACTTCCCATCCATCTTCTTATCCATGCTAAGACCTGATTTTCAACAGGGGTTCTACCAAGATTTTGTCTATCAATTCTTTTTCTCTTTATAGGATTCCAATAAAAATTCCCTTTAATTAACTTGTAAACTATTGTTAGGTTTTTCCAAAGAGCTGTACCTTTCATCTGTAAGGCTAGGACTCTATTACCTTTACCTGTGTGAGACTGCCATAATATTTGCTCAGAATAACTGGCTATTTTACTCAATATTCTTCGAACTAGTTTACCACATTGTACACACACTGGATGTATCTTTTAGTCCCATTGACCTACTTTTGTGGTCATTTGTTGGGCATAAATGATCTTTTCTTTTCCCCACGACTTTACTATATATGTCTAAACTTATCTAAGTTTGTCTATTTTGATGTTCTCTTTGCAGSTTGCTAGTGGATATGGTGATGGCAGTATAAGAATTTGGGATATTGTTAAAGGTACCTGTGAGACCACTCTGAATGGGCATAAAGGAGCCACAACTGCCCTTCACTATAACAAAACAGGTTCTTTGCTTGCATCTGGAAGCAAAGACACAGACATTATCATATGGGATGCAGTGGGTGAAGCAGGACTCTTCCGGCTTCGTGGTCACCGAGATCAGGTTTGAAGTATACATACTGTATGAGGACATTGAGGAGCTTTTTGTACTTTCTCTTTCCTAGATTCTTTTTCCATCAAAGGTTCTGGCATTTTTTGTATCTGTTGCGTGTATCATTTCTGAATGCCATGAGTAGATTTTTATAGCCATATTTATTGACTTGCAGGTGACAGATCTTGTTTTCCTAGAAAGTGGCAAGAAGCTTGTGAGTTCCTCCAAAGACAATTTTCTCAGGGTTTGGGATCTTGATACTCAATATTGCATGCAAATTGTAATGGGTCATCACAGTGAAATCTGGTCCCTTGATGTGGATCCCCAGGAGCGTTTCCTTGTTACTGGATCAGCTGACCAGGAACTACGGGTTTATCATATACATCTAGATAAGCGTGAAGAGCCAAGTACTGCCCTTGATGCTAAGGTTGCTGATCTAGAGAACATTGAAAATGATACTGTAAGACAAAGTAAGTGGGAAGTTTTGATCTATACTGGAGACATCAAGCGGCAGAGTAAAGACAGGGTGGTGACAACTAGATTTAATTGTATTGGATCACTTCTTGCTTGCCAGGTAGCAGGTAAAGTGGTAGAAATATATCGTGTCTTGGATGAAAAGGAGGCATTGAAGAAAGCAAAAAGAAGAACCCGTAGAAAGCGCGAAAAGGCTTTGAAGAAAGCTGGAAAAGAGACAGCTGATGAAAGTGGCGACCCTTTGGAGAAATTGGAAGATGATTTTGGTGGCTACTCTGCTTCTGATGTTTTCCAGTTTCTTCATACTCTCCGAGCAAAACATAAGATCCGCTCGATCTCTTTTTGTCCTGTTCAGCCCAAGAAAGGGCTTATGGGTACCCTAGCACTCTCTCTTCACAACAATGCATTAGAAGTTTATGAGGTTGGTGAGGAGTCATCTGCGCATAAATATGTTATTAACCTCCCAGGGCATGGATCTGACGTTAGGAGTCTTGTGCTGAGCTCTGACAATACACTACTTATGTCAACAAGCCATAATTCAGTGAAAATTTGGAACCCAAGTACTTGTTCTTGTCTCCGTACAATGGAAGCAGGTTATGGTCTTTGTGGCTGTTTTGTTCCCGGGAATCGTTATGCGGTTATTGGTACAAAAGCTGGAACACTAGAAATATTGGACATTGGAGCTGGTGAGCGCTTAAAAGTCATAGAAGCTCACTCTGGTTCTATTTGGTCTCTTGTGCCGACGCTAGATGGATCAGGTTTTATAAGTGGAAGTGCTGATCATGATGTTAAATTTTGGGAATATGAAATTCTGGAAGAAAGTGGTCAGGTATGTTTCTTTTTTGATATGTATGTGGATTTGCTTTTTGGGATGAAAGAACAATGAATGAACTCAACCTGACAATCAGAGTAAAAATTCTTTAATTCCTCCCCTATGTCATTAATCTAAGTTTCAGATGACTATAAAGATGTCTTTATTATCATTTTATCTGCATTGAAAATGTTTACATCCTTGATTATATTCTGGAGTGAATTCTACCTTTCAAGGTTCACATAAATTGGCAGGAAGAAATAATTGGAAGTGCCTTCAATTGAAATACTGAATGCAAATAGTTGAATGATTTGAGTTTTTGGAAAACCAATTCTTCTTGGCATATAGATGCAAGAATAGCTTTTTCCCCTAACCTAGTTTACTTGCATTAGCCCATGTGTTCTTGACAGTTGCAAATAATTTTCTTTTAGTTTTGTATTTTCAACACTAGTTCCATTATTTTAGTTTTCTATTTTAAACTCCTACCCAATGGATTTATTTCGCATCTCTTGCAATCCATTTTGTAAAGCAACTGGATAAGTTATGATAAATAGAAGCTTGTATTGGAAAATATGTGTGAAATTTTAAAAATAGTATGCATGTTATATTTGCTTTGTAGGATGATTTTTCTTTTTTTATTCATTGCTGTATTTGAAAGGTAAAATCATGCCATCATTTTGGTGACTTCCAGGTTCAGTTCACCTTAATTTATCTTATTTCATTCTTTTGAATATCTTGACCTTTTTTAGATCTATTTTATATTTGCATCTACATATACATACATACATACATACATACATACATATAAATGATCCTTCCAACCTCTGTTACATTTATGGTGACAAGTTTTCTCAAATCTACATGATTCTACAAATCAAACTGTATTTGCGTTAACTAGCCTCTTCACAACAGGTAACTGTGTATTATATGATTCGGTTTGTTGAAATCTGAAATTGAGAGCTTATTGAAACTAAAATAAATATGGGCTATACATATCCATACAAAATGCTTTAGTATTTTCCTGGCCATGAAACTAAAATGGAAGGGATCTAGTTGAGCAACATGGAATGTTTTTTGGCTTATATCGCCTTCTAGAATAAGTTCAATTTGGTGTACATGCTGTGGATTACTATCCTCTTGCAGTTGTCAAAGCAGTTAAGTGCATGGAATGTAAGGACTTTGAGAGTGACAGAAGACGTGCTTGTTGTTGGGCTAGTTCTACTGGCAAACATATCACTGTTGCCTGCTAGACAAGATCCAGTTAATATTTGCATAAATACACAAACCCACATATTAATGATCCTTCCACATATTTTTTTATCGTGTTCTGTATAATAAACTATACTCCTCCTTTGTTACATTTATGGCAACAAGTCTGTTCTCTTGTGCTATCTTTATGTTTCAAATCGACAATTTCATAAATCAAACTTGATTTGGTATAAAAGCCTCTTTGCAATGGTTAATTGTGTATTGTTTGATTCAGTTTGTTGAAACTTATCTGCAATTGAGAGCTTATTGGAAGTAAAATACATATGGACTATACATATCCATACAGAGTGCTTCAGTTTTTTCCTGGCCATGAAACTAAAATTGAAGGGATCTAGTTGTGCAACACGGAATGCTCTTTGCTTATACTGGCTTTTACAATAAGTTCAATTTGGTGTACCTGGTCTAATTTACTATCCTTTTGCAGGAGTCAAAGCAGTTAAGTGCACGGAATGTAAGGACTTTGAGAATGACAGAAGATGTACTTGTTGTTAGGCTCAGTCCTTCTGGCACACATGTTGCTGTTGCTCTGTTAGACTCTACGATAAAGGTTAGTTTTGACCAATTGGTAATTTTAGTTTCCATGTTTTTTGCTTTGAACGGCCAAATACCTTGAGTTCAGTATTAATTACAGAAGCAATGAACTTGATAATAGAGAAAGAAAGTAGATTAGCATCTATTACTGATACAAGGGAATCAACTGGACAGCTAAAGTAACATATCGTAGCATTACAATGGAGTGCCCAAAGCATATCCATCCTGTAGCAAAGGTAAAGTTGATTAAAATAAAGTTGCATTAGGACATAATTGTTACTTTCAAATCTAACATAATTGTGTTGCTGATCCGAAATGGATCTGAACAAACGAATGGTTGTAAGGCTTAGTACCTAAGTGCAATTTGTTAATGTTTATGCCATTATTATAGTTCTTTGCATTTCAAATTTCAATAGATAACGGCAACATAAGAACAAGATCACTGAGAAATACACATTCACAAGAGACACAACATTTATCCTGGGAAACCCTCTAGGGGAAGAAAACCCAGCAAAACTTCCTTAATATAAATAGCCAATACAATGCCAAGAGATCTTATGCTAAAACAGAAAGTCCTCTCCCAAGATATGCGCCACTCTCTCTCTCCTTTGCCGGTAACAGATCAGAACTTGTCTCTCAAACTGAGCAAGTGAGTTGTGATCAAATGAGGTGCTAGCCTCCTTTATTTATACAAGTTCTGGCACGTGTGAAGTGTCTCTTCACTGGCAGGGTCGACTTCTCAATCTGGGTGGGTAAACCCACCTTTATTATATTTCTAGGTCTTCTTATTAACTGTTGGGGCCGACTTCTTATTTTGCCTATTATAATTGTCTGTTGACCAATCCGCAAAAGGGGATTTGGTCCTATTACAATACCTGACATGATCAATCCACAATGGGGATTGATCCTATGAATAAAATATTAATAATAATAAGAATACTCTTTGCAATTACATTATTTCAACACTCCCCCTTAACAAGAAGGGTATTCTTCAGCAGCATCATGCGAGAGAGAGAGG
>ML785969.1:494708-510525 GCA_009831015.1 Picea engelmannii
GGGGCCGACTTCTTATTCTGCCTATTATAATTGTCTGTTGACCAATCCGCAAAAGGAGATTTGGTCCTATTACAATATCTGACATGATCAATCCACAATGGGGATTGATCCTATGAATAAAATATTAATAATAATAAGAATACTCTTTGCAGTTACATTATTTCAACACAATTCAGCAAGAGGTTATATAAAATATTAAAGACAATGCAAATGTAAAAGTAAATGAGACAATAGAGAGAAAAAAAGAATTAAATAAAATAGAAAATGAAAATAGGAAAGAAAAGACTAAGGAACTGAAAATGAAAGGTCAGCCCTGTTGGCCTTCCCGTTATCTCAACTCTCCCTATTTCTTCTTGTAGTTTCACTCTTCAAGGGTCTTTTGGCCAAGGAGGGGAGTATGCACAGAGAGCCATGAGTTGTATTGTAACCAAAGGTTGCTGAAACAAAAACTGAGCAACCATGAAATATTCTAAGTTGGAAATGTAGGAAAATCCTTCAAATTCTGGTGTTGGACTTTCGTCAAACAGTTTGCATGCTTCTGCGTTTATGGCTGTAGGTGAAAATTTGATTGGACAGTGATGTGTTTATTGGTTTTGTTGCTTGTCTAGTGGTTTTCTAGACCCTTATGACTCCCCAATGAAGTGCCAAATATGTTATTTTGATTTCAAACAAAACCCATAAAATTATGATGAAAATCATTCACATTTAGAGGAACCAACTCACTAAACAATCGCTGTATTTTTATTTAATATCAATGCAGTAGCAATAACAAGCAATTGGAAGTAGGAGTACCTCTCAAAGATGAGGGAGAGGTCTGTTATAGAAAAGTTTGGTGACCACAGTCATACACAGCCATACAGAAAGGCTCCAATCTGCCCCCACGAGCTGCTAAGAGAAGGCACTGTCATGTGATGATGGTTCTGCCAATCGTTTGGGTGATATGGCAGCTCTCAACGCCCCTCCATTTGCAAGAGATAATCCCAAAAGGGAAGTCGACCAGCAGCAAGGTGAAGATGCCCAGCAGCAACCTTTCTTGACCCCCACGCAGCCAGGAAAGAGCACGCAGTCTCCAGCAGAAGAACATGACCAGTCAAGGAGCATGCAGCCTCCAAGGAAAAACGACCAGCAGCACTCTTCAATATATAAAGGAAGAGAAGTTCGCTCAGCTCCAAGGGAAATGTCTAGATTAAAGAGAGATGCGCCCAGCTCTAAGGAAAAATCGATCCACAGGGATCACAATAGGAAACCCATGCTCCAACAAAGAACAGCCACGATTTGGGGAAGCTTCAACTCATATCCAATGGATAACACGCAACAACTAATGATGGAGGCGTCTAACTCAAAAGAATGTCCTAAAATGTCAAATCGTGCCATAGAAGAAATGCCCCTTCTTACTCGATCTGCAAACAAAATGCCTTCTTCAATGAAATTCTTCAACTCACGATGCCAAATCCCTGCAAATGAAAAGCCTGAATGGCTTCTCCAATTCCACGGCTTGGGCAGATAGTTTCATTGCCGAATCCGAGATTCCACGGCTAGGGCAGATAGTTTCACTGCCGAATCCGAGGTGCCGAATGGGTTTCCAACTGAAACCCTCGTTTGCTCACCGAGCTCTTCTCTAAATCCAATTTTCAAAATGAATAGTCCCTAATGCCTTTTCCCCCTTCAATCGTCCTTTTATTCATTCACTTGTCCTTTTCTCCATTAAAATATTCATTTAATTATTAATTGAAGAGAAATACCCTCAAAGAGGGGTTTAATAATAATAAACTTACTTTTCCTAAGTTTTCACTTTATAATTCAAAAGTGACTTTACTAGTATCGTTTCCCTAGCTCATCCGTCTAATGGTTTACGGGAAACTGTGTAAACCACCACGGTATTCCGACTGCCTAGGAAAAATGGGACATTACAAACCATTCGAAGTTGGTTTTCCTGTTTGGGTTTTCAGGGTAAAATCTCCGTGTCCATTATGTGATTGATTTTATTTGCAGTAAGAATTCTTTTATACATGATTTATATGCTGCTCTGTTTTACGGTTAACATGCTGTTCTGAGTGTGTCAATGGTGCTAAGGAAGAATTCTTAATTCTAGTTATGTTGAGTTTACTCAGAATTTCATTCCCTATGGGCAATTGAAGAGTGCCAACAGCTTTGTAATGCCCACTGTTCATCTTACTCTGGGATTCGAGATCGAAGGCTGTCATGAGATAGCTGTTGCAAATTAATAGCTGAGTTTCTAAATCTGATTGCAAGGAATAAGAAAAATATTAAATTGAAGGACACTCTTGGCATTCCAAAGCCAACCTGCACGCTGTGTATTTCACATTGTTGAGGCCATATGTCGCAGAGTGATCCCAAGTGAGGCTAGACACTGTGAACTCACCCCTCTTGAGGTCATATGGGTCCGTACAGGCCATATACCTCCCTACCTCCAATGCTGTGCATTGGACTGTTTGTTGGGAGTTGGTATGTGAGTTGGACAGTGGCAATGTCTAGCATCTTTGTCATTTGAAGACTGGTGAATACAATTTTGAAGTGCAATAAGAATTCTCTTGAATTGCTCTTTCCTCCACTCGTTGGCATATGTGGTTTGGTGCGATTTGGCTTGTGTGGCCTCCAATACGTTTGGTTGGTGTGGGGTTTGTCTTATACCCATTTATCAAGAAGCCAATTCATCAATTAATTGCCATGTCATATATTAAATAATTACACTCTCTCATATATTTAATAAGTGACCTCTCATACATGTATTAGTTCGTTGCCTTTTCATACATGTTCTAGATATTGCCATTTCATATACATATGGTTTATACAATTGCCAGCTCATATATGTTTTAATGAATGGTTTGAATTGGATTTTGGTGCAAAGCACAGGGAACTTGGAAGTGACTCCACCAATTGAATGAAATGGCAATTGAACCATGTATGCCATCAGTATGTCAAGCTTGAGAGTAGTCACATGATAAATAGAGGTTGGTCATTGAACAAACTAGTTTGTTGATTGTTTACATTGACTCCTCTACTATTGAAGCTATTCTCTCATTCAATCAAAGCACTGGTTCATTAGTTAATGAAGAGGTTGGGCTGAGTTGATGCCAAGCAGACCTATTATGGTTGCACTTCACAATACACAGTATATGTGAAGAGATTTGGCCTAGAAACAGAGCACTGCAAACAAAAAGACCATCTTATCATACCTCAAGAGTAGGAGCAAGCTTTGAAGCAGAAAAACATAAACAATTTCTGTGTGCCTGCCTGGTAACAAACAACAGAGGAGAACCAACATAGAGATTTTTTTATTGTTGGCATTGTTAATTGGTTGCTTGTGTGCAAGTTACACCAGAGAACAGGCCATATCACCAATCTCGAGTAGTTTTGCAGAGTAGTTGCACTCAGAATTGCAATGAGAACACAGGCCTTGTAGCCATTTTGAACACTGATATCTATGTCCAAGACTGGGAATAGAGAACATAACGTTAATTCTGCAAAGTATTCGTGTTGATGCAGTGAGTGGGGTATAAGTCCCTCATTTACAGATCATACGGTGGTATCAAAGCCGTTGCATCCTTGACCCTAACATATTTGTCAGAATTTTGAAGAGAACACAGACTCAGCATGGGTAAAGAAAAGAGAGAAAGGTTGTAAAACCTGCGAGCCATCAATGTGCAACTTCAAGAAGAGAATAAGCACTTGAAGGAGAAGGTCTAGATGTTTGATTGGAGGATGGAAGAGCTGGAAAAGAAACTTGAAACCTTTTCCAAACTGATGCCATTGCTAAAAAAACGATTTGATGAACACCAAGACTCCCTCACAACTGTCATGGTAGATTGGGACAAGAGCAGAGTGAAGCTTGCGCAATTGGGAGAGAAGGTCATCCAGATGGATAGCTGGCAGGAGGATAGGCTCACTCAGATGATGGCTCAACTACATCGAGAGTTCACAGAGAAGGAAGAAGCATTGGCAAAGTTACAGGCGACTGTGTAAGAGACCAAGGAAGCAAAGCCACCTTCCATTGCCACTTTTGAGGCCAACACCATTACCAAGACAACTCTGGTAAGCTTACCTTCCTTAGACTTTTCTCAAGAGCATTTTGCTGAATTTGAAAAGGATACCAGGGGCATTGGTTCAAAATTGTTAAGGTGGATGGCTACGATGGACAAGGGCTAGGTAAGAGAAGACAAGGCGTCCTAAGCCACATTGTAGGTGGATTGAGGATCAAGCATTAAGGCCTTAGGTTTTGATGGAGGAATTCTAATTGACAAACTGCAAAAATTGAAGATTGCAGAGTTTTATGCAAAGAATTGTTTCCGTGTTGAGAAGCAATTGATCCTAGTAGAAGAGGGCAATCCACACTTCCTCTTGTGGAATTGCTTCATGATGGCATAGCTGTCGAGATCTCACTGAACAAAAACAGACCATAATTTGACTTCGCCTTCATTGGTTGCCGAGATAGACTATCTTCAAGTCTGAGAATGCAAGTGACTTGCATGCTGAAGATGGGAATGAATTTTGGGTGAAGAGTTCGGATTTGAAGATTGCTCAGAGCTGATAGTCAATGAGTAGACTTTTGCACTGCGGGAACAAGTGAGCCAGGAACCAGAGCCAATGCCATAGCCAGAACTGGAGCTAGTAGCTAGAGCCAGAGCCTAAGCCAGAGTTAGAGCCGTGTTCTAGAGAAGCAAATAAGAGGCACACTGATCCAGATTGGTTTTCGTTAAGCTTTTGGAGACCAAAAAGGCTCTCAATGGGGAGGTGTGATCCAAATAAACAAATGGTTGCAAGGCTTAGTACGTAAGTGCAATTTGGCAATTAATGACGTTATATAAGATATTAAAGACAATGCAAATATAAAAGTAAATAAGACGAAAGAAAGGAAAAACAGGGTTAAAATAGAAAATGAAAATAAGAGAGAAAAGACCGAGGAATGGGAAATGAAAGGTCAGGCTTGTTAGCCTTCTCCTTATCTCTACTCTCCATATTTTTTCTTGTAGTTTCACTCTCAAAGGGTCTTTTGGCCAAGGAGGGGTGTATGCATAGAGAGCCATGGGTTGCATTGTAAGTAGAGACTGAAATGAAAATTGAGCAACCATTTGAAGTTGGTTTTCCTGTTTGGGTTTCTAGGGTAAAATCTCCATGTCTATTATGTGATTTATTTTATTTGTGTTAAAACCCCAAATACCAGATCTGATTTATATTCCTAGCTGTTTTTTATACCCAGAAATTTAATTAATCCCTGTAATTAAATTCTGAAACTGCTGAAGGAAAGACTCTGGTATTTTAACATAAATATACAGTAGAACAACAAGTAAAAAAACAGTCATACACATCAGGAAAAAAAAGTCACACATTACACAAGTTTTTACCCTGTAAACCCAACTTGGGAAAAAAAACATTCAGTTGGTTTTATTATTATTTGGTCCACAGAGAAATATAGAATTTGTACAATGGAACCTGTAGCTCGACCCCTCTGGAAAAATCAGCCCACCAGAAAATCGGCCCATTGGAACCCCAATCTGCTCAACCTCCGTCTCTCTTTTCCCTCATATGGCTGCCGCACGGATCTGTATGGATCTCTGCTAGACCCTTCACACAAGCAACTGGTACGAATTTCGGCCCTCTGGAATTCAGCTAACTCAGCCTCCACTCGATTTCCCTTCTCCTGAATTTTCTGCTGCAACACTTCTTTATCTTCAGTCTTGAGTCTCCCACTCTTCACTTGAGAAGAAACGATTGCACATGCATGCATGTGGTCTCCTTCGGATCTGCACACCACCTCTTGGAATAGAAAGCTATCATGCAAAAGTACATAAACTGGTAATTCCTCTATTCATGCACTTTCCTAACTTAGAATTGAACTCAAACCAAAAACAAAACAATAGTTCTAATTTTGGAAAGCATGTTAAATTGGAAATCAACTAAAGTTGGTGCACGCATGCCTACATGATGCATGCATTCTCTTCCCTTGTTCTATAAGGCCATTGTTGCTGCTCCTCATCAACACTGTTGCTACCCTCAAATAGAGTGCGTTGCTATTGTGCACAGAACTTGAAGGCAAGGGTCCGTTGAAGCCTGCTATGTTGGGGGAGAATCAACTATCAAGCAATCACAGGGACATCTCTTAACACTCTCTTTGCGAGGAATGTGTTTTCAACCAAGCCAAGTCTCTCCCTTAGTTTATCTCAAAATTCCCCTTTCTTGGGGGCTTTATCAAAATGTTTACAACCTGCAAATTTGAAGGAAGATACTCAAGAACCGCTGCTCGCTTTTGAACCTTGTCTTTGAGGAAATAGCACCAAATGTCGATGTGCTTGGAGCAATCATGAAATATTGGATCCTCAGAGAGGTTGATGCAACTTTGATTGTCACAAGATACCACAATGGGGTCTTGTTACCTTCCAACCTTTCACTTCAAGTTGTAAAGTCTTAAAATACAAGTGCAACCCTAGGGGAACTCAGAGGGGTTACCCACTGTCACCATAAAAGCTTCTTCTCTCACTTTAGGCTGGGATCTCCTCCAACACAAGGGGGTTTCTATAAGATAGGATTACTAAGTCTATGCAATGAAGACTCTAGTATAGATGGAGAATAGAATTAGTAAAACAAAGATGTAATATATACTTTAGATTTAAGTGGATGGTGGGTTGCTAAGGCCAGTGCCAATCCAAGGGTTATGGAGTCAAATGATACAAACAAAGAGGGCTTGAAATTATGGAGTGAAGTCGTAGTCAAGCCATAGACCGATGTGCCATGACTAGTCCAAATGGATTAGTAGGTTACATGAGAGTGAGTGAGAGCCCTAACAATGGATGCACCATCACAACCAATGTGTCTAAAAGCCAACAAATAATGTGCAACCCAAATAGTAAAGTAAGAACCATAACATGAGATTATAAAGAAAAGGACCAAGAGAGACAGCCTTCAAGGGAATGGAAAACCCAAGCAAGAAGTCACATCTTCAATAACAATCTCATAGGATTAAAAGAGCCATTAACATGTGCCACATCAAATCTTTTATTACAGCTGAAATCTTTCCCAATATCCAAGGTTACATCAAGGGCTAAGGAGGAATGAAAGGAATGAAATCCTCACACTTAGTACCTTGCCCTCAAAAGAGATCATTCCAGCAATAATAACACTAGCCTCTTTAGCATAATACCATAATAATCCAAGAGAAAAGAGATGAATGAAGACAACCTCACATATACTTGTACATTCACTTCCACCTCCTGTAGGATATTCACTTAAGCTTAAAGGGGTTTTCCCTGTCAATCCAACCATGAGAACTAATGGAGAGAGCTACTCTTTAAATAGAGTTCTAGCTCCATCTCCTTACAACAAAATAGTGATTTGTGGCTTCTAGATCCACAAATCTCACCAATGAAAAGCAATTAAATGTTATACTCTAAACTTCCTCAACAACTTTCTTCTTGAGCTCTTTTTGCAATAAGCCAACTAACTTCCCCAAACAATGGATCTAAGGGATTAACATACATTTGGTTATGTCCTAGATTCCAATTTCAAAGGGAATTTAATTATTAATTCATTATGAAGTCTCCCCAAGAACTTAGACGTTCCTCAATAAAGCTAACCACGTCCAACAAATTGTGGATCTCATGTGGATTCATCTGCAAGGGTGGGGTGTAGCGTTGAACGACCTCCTCAATTGCTTTCTGTCTTTAATCGAAATCAATAACAAAGTTCACAAATAATGGAGAGCTCCTCCATTTGGTGCTTTTTCCCCTTTGATTATGCCAAATTTGGTGGGTTGCTCCTTGAACTATGATCTTTGACCACATCCAAAACATATCCTTCTCAAAGCTCTCCAATGAATGGACTGCCTAAGCCTTGGAATATGTCTTGTTATCGCCCAAACTTGCACCCCTTAGTGCAAAGCCTTCACTAGGTTCGAAGCTCAAGTGTAAATTGGAAGAGTTGTCATTGTCACCTCAACAACTACTTCCCTCACTTTAGGTTGGGTAATCCAACACAAGGAGGGCTTCCCTAATAGCAGCTAGGCTCCAAAGGTAAGAAATCTAAGATGGCCTAGATTACTACTTGAATCTACTGTGTATGATTTCCAACTATTAATCAATTTGATTTTCAAAGGCCTAAGTCCAGATCTGATTCTTGGTATTTTGTTGAGGTAAAATTAGGGTTTGTGAGGTATTTCTTATGTATATTAATCTCCTTAATTTCCAGATCTGAAAAGTAGCTAAATGCTATTATAAACCTGCCTTAAAGATGATTGTATTTAAACCAGCATTCAAGTTTATTACAGCAGATTGTTTTAACCTTGAATTAAATATGAAACTGTGTGAATCTAAGGCTAAAACAATTGCAAATCTGGAAATAGTTAATCATGAAAGGGAAATGATGAAAATGCATGAAAATGGTGATTGAATGATGGGGTGTGAAAAATGGCTAGGGAAAACGAAGGGAATGATGTGAAACACCTATTTAGGCCACTAGTAGTACACACTTATCTAGAGGTAAATTATGAACACACTATGGAACAACCTAGTAAGCGACAACAATTTAGAGTGTTATGACTCATGAGGCATTATAAAATACACCAATGATCACCAGGGGCCATTACTATCATCCAAGAACAACATCATCATGTGTGAGAGAAAGAGCATAAGATGCAACACTATCTAGTACAATCTCCATCAAATATCTTTCATCAAGGGGTCAGCTGAGCAAGTGCTAGGAATGTCTCTGGGAAACATCCATGTATAATCCATAGATCTCATATGTAGAACTGCGGGTTGTGATAAAAAACACAAGTGCATTGATCATCTAGTCACCCCTACAAGTCATGGGGTAACATGTCCGATGCCAACTTTGACCAAGGGCGACCTTTCCAAGGTGAGTTCTTTCTCCAATGAACATTGCTTAAATTATGAGCTGGCTGTTATATGTCATTCCTTGGACCAAAACGTATTCCTCAAATTCTGCCTTAATAGATTGATAGAATCCCTCGTATGCTGGGCGCTCCTCTAAAGGTGATTGCTTAGATAATGTGAAAGAGAGATGATGCAACCATCTTTCCAAGGGTGCCGATCCAGTAGACATCTTTGACCTTGTCAAATGAATCTACAGCTGCCATTTGTTCTCATTAGCTGGGACATTCTCCTGCATAAGAGGGATTTACCCTCAATCTCTACCAAACCGTGGAGACTTCCTAGGCAAGGCGCTAATCAAGTTAGGCCCTGATTACACCTACTGGAAATGCATCGTTCCACAAACACAAGTTTCGATACTTTACTTACCCTAATCTGCAATTTGTATGATAGAGAAGAATAGCAAAGGTGCTGCTCTGGAAGATGTCAAATCTGATTATTTCAGCCCTGTGCTGAGCTGGGTTTATGACAATGCTTTGCTGAACTTTTTGATCTCAGAAAAATCTGCCCTTTTATCCTGCTGTAGATCATGTCCAGGGGTGACATATCTACTCAAATGATGCGTTCTGCCTGCTGTTAAATGATGAGTCAGTCTGCGAGCAGACAAGCCTGCAAGGTGTTCCTCTTTTCTGGTTTCCAAAATAATCACCAGGTATCTTTTATGTGAGCAGGCTGGACCTAATCATGTGTCAAATGAATGTGTCTGACGGTTATGGGACTGCAGCTTTCATGGCAGTGAGGCCAGAATTTGAATCCATTATGATGCCACCAAGTTCCATTCTTATCTCTCAACCTCAAAGAATCCAGCTCCACCTACATCTAGAGGAAATGATGCCAATGCCAAAAATGCTGGTGATACTGTTCCAACAAACATCATCAAGTGGGCTGCATGGACAGAATATGATATTCCATGGCGGAGGACATTAAATACAAATGAAAGGGCACTGGTTGGTTGAGAACCGACAACAAATGGAACTCCATATCTTGTGCCCTTAAAGACAGCTGCATCCTTTTGTGAATAACTCAGCATCATAGATTCATGTCTAGTGCAATATTGCTCCTATCTATAGGATATTAAGGGCAACCCTTTGATCCGTACTTAACACAAACCCAGAAGATCTATGACAACAGGTCTTGAATATAAATGACCAGCAGTTTCCATCAATGAACATTAAATACTGAATATGCTGTATCAGGCACCCCTATTGGTGATAAGAATGCTGCTACATAATCCATCCTCAAACAGATATGGAAAGGAAAGTGAGCTCACTGCTCAGGATGCTGCCAATCAACATATTGGCACAATAACAGTTGAGAAAAGTTTAATCATCTTTATCCATTGTGCCAATTAGCTATCAATCCTTTGCAATTTCCACTTGCTACCAGCTGGGAGCCATTCAAGTAAAACCAGGAGTGTATATCTGGATTTTTTGTACCTCCACTCTTCATTAACTACATTTGTCCTAATTACTTTGGCCTGAAGATTACAATAATTTGCTTTTGAAAATTTTCAAAATGTTCATGCATTTTGAGGTGTAACAGGTCCAATATTTGATCAGTCAACTCAATAATCAACTTACGAAGTCATATCCTCACAACTAGTAGAACTCGCTGCCATATACTCTACCTCCGTTGAACTGGGTGCAACTGTTGCTTGCTTCCTGCTAAACCAAGATATCACACCTAATCCTAAGCTGAAACAAAACCCTGAAGTGATCTCATACCATGTTAAATTTTCAGGACATGTAAGGAGATTCTGCACTCAGAAATTGAAACCCTAGATCTAGGAAAATTAAAACTGATAGAATCCTATCAAAAGTGCAAAGTCTAAATGCTAGATTCTACAAACACATCATACTGAAAACATGAACAGCCACTACAAATATGAAGTTATGAACCACTCAATCATGCATTTATATTCTATTTATTGAAAGAAATATAATACTATAGCTGAAAAATCAAAATCTCTAACCATCTCAATGGAAGACCTCGCACAGCTTTTATAGAATAAGAAGGCTAGGGTTTACGAAAGGCATGAATCATCCCCGTGGAGTGCCCAGGTTAGGTAAGGAATTGCTAACCCTAAAAATAACGTAGAGAAGTGTTCCCTCCATGCATGGATGTTGCTAGGATTACTTTGCACCAATTGGAGAAGATTGCAGATGCATGCATGCACCGTCCTTGGCATTTGCACCTCACCTATTGGAATAGATAATATTCATGCAAAAGCGCCTAAAATGGCAACTCCTCTATTCATGTGCTTTCTTAACTTAGACTGAAAATAAAACAATACTTCTAATTCTGGAAAGCATGCTAAACTGGAAATCAACTAATATTGGTGCATGCAAATCCTCCACCTGTCTATAAGACCTCTACTGTTGTGCCTCATCAATATTGCTGCTACCCCCAAACAGAGTGTCTCACTGCTGTTCACAGAACTTGAGGTAAGGGTCTGTTGAATTGCACCATGTTGGGGGAGATTCAACTATTGAGTAATCATATAGGTAAAACTCTTAACACTTTTCCCTAAGCATAATGCCCTCCCACTAGACTTAGACTCCCAATCCATGTTTTATCACATACTCGACCTATGTGATGACTCTGCATAGGCCCCTACCTGTATCACCTCTCCTTTCCCCTCTTTCTATCTTCTCTCTGACAGAGACATTAGGAGAGCAATCAAGGTTATGAGCACTAGTAGGGAAGTAGATGAGGAAGGCTTCGAAGTTGAGTTCTTCAAACATGGTACACACTCTCTTAATTCCCACATTGTTGGTTTGTTTATTCATGTTGTCCGTTCCTATTTCCCTTGGACATTGTCATGACATATCACCCACTCAATCCTCAAATTGGGGGTCATCTCATATTCGAATAATTATCGAACCATCATGGTGGGGCACACATTCTCCATGTTCTACATTACAGTTCTTCATTTGTCGTTGTCAGATGATCTTGAGAGGAGGCATCTCCGGGCTAGAGGATATGTGGGTTCTTGCTTGGAGTACCAGTGTACTGATCATATCTTCACACTCAAGTAAATTATCGAAGAGGTTCGTTATTGCTCTTCAAAAGTCTTTTGATGTTTTGTAGACTTTTGAAAGGCATTTGACACAATACTCAAAAGAGTCCTTGCTTTAGAGGCTTCGTGACATCGTCATTTGGGAGACCCTCCTGGTTGTTGTCACGAGACTCTATGAGTCAATTCTTTGTCTCTTTGTACAACCCACGACCTTTATGATTTCATCTAGAGAAACACTGGAGTTAAGCAGGGTGCCCCTTCTTGTCGATTCTCTTTGGGATTAACATCAATGAGATGAATTTCTTTTCTTGTGAGCACATTCAGGATGTGGATGGTTGTCTTCTACACCATATGTCGATATCTTTGTTTCTTTTCATTGACGACTTGATCCTGTTGACCACCTCGCTTGAGGTTTTACATAGATAGATCAATGTTCTATCCAACATCTATGACCTTTGATAGTGTACGATTAACATGGGTAAAACCAAGGTTGTGATCTTCAATGCATCGAAGATTGCTCTCTCCAACTTTCATTTCTACTTCTGGGTGGAAGAGATAGAGATCACTACGATCTACACTTATTAGGGGGTCTAGTTTGTGGGGTCACGTTTCAATGTGTATCAGGCTTTCTAGCCTCAACTCAAAAAGGGATATGGTTCGTTCCCCTTCTCGAGAGACATTGCTTTCAGAACCATTTCCAAGATATTTTGTTCGAGATGCACCTTTTGCACACTATCATCTAATTCACGGTCTTTTATGGCTTGAAGATCAGGGGACAAAGTTTGCTTTAGACTATTGGGCTAGCATTGAGAGAGTCCAAACCCTTCTTCTCAGGGGCATCATCTGATGCAAGAGGATTGTCACCAAGTCCTGACCCTTTATTTAATCAGAATTTGGAGACCATCCATTTTGTCTTGAGGTATTTCGTTTGATTTCATTCCTTTATAGAGTTCATATTGATGGGCATTCTACTTGTTGGATGGATTGTTATCCCAATCTACCTTTTTCTTGTTTCAAGGTCATCTCCTCGGTCACCCCCCTAGGGTGTGCCTGTAGTTGGTTCTTAGAGGCTTTTTGGTGCCGTCTATTTGTGGCCATTTTTTCAAACTGTCTCCCCCCTTCTAGATATTTGCTAAATGTACTAGGCCATCTTCTGCTATCCAAGGACATAAATAAGGTAATCAAAGAGGACATTTATAGATGGTATATCCAGATCACCTCGATTGCACCTATTTAGGGTCTTGACCCAAAGATGGCCTTTGGAGTTGAGAGATTACATTATTGTGTGACCCTCGTGTATGCGCAAATAATGGATGCATTTTCTTAGGATCACCTTGGGTCGGTTTCAGATGGGCTCTCACTGTCTCTAGGGAGAGACCGACCACTATTCCATGACCGAGCAATATTTGCTAGCTTTGCCACTTACAATAGGGCCCGAGATGGAGGAGCATTTCATTTTTCGATGACCCATCTACTATGAGATCAGAGGGATTGCCTCTTTTGGGACTCAAGGAGCTCTCTCTCCACTCTCTTTCGCTAACCTGATTAAAGATGCTTTGCTTTCTTCATGAGTGAAGTGTTTGAATATAGATCTTCGTCTTTATGTGCCATGTCTCAGTTGGACGCCTTCAGGAGGATCACATCATACTTCCCAATTGATCCATCTGATTTGGGAAACAAGCGATAGGTAGAGATCCTTGATACTCTAGACTCTAGATTGGTGAGGCCTTGTGCTTCCTCGAGACCCATGAGGTGTTGTCATTCCAAGGAATGTCACGTACAACACCAACCGATAGACGGATCAACTCTAGGCAGTTTAGTCGAGCAGCCAGGTTTCTATTTGGAGTTACTTCCCCACAGTCTCGAATGTTAGGAGAGCTGGGCTTCCTTGCTTGTGGGCTTCCCGAAGATAACAATTCTGGGCCCCACTAGCCTGTTAAATTTTCAGCATATGGTACACAAATCTGCAGTCAGGAATTAAACCCCATAAACAACTAGGATATATAATATGTTAACACCTCTCAAAACAACAAATACTGAATGCTAGATTTGCATACCCACATAGCCTAAAAATATGAACAAGCAGTTCCAGGAAAACTCGGAACAACATGAAGTATTGTACTAATCTGTATAAACAGACCTCTGGAAATAGTGGACAACAAGCACTATTGCAACACTCAATCACACATTTGTTTATTAACTCGAAGGAAAGAATTACAAAGCAGAAGTTAGCTCAAAACTCAATGAATAACAACCTTACCGTGCCTTTCTTTTATAGATGAAGAAAAGGCTAGGGAAATACAACAAACAGACCATCCCTGTGGCGTGTCCATATTAAGATTGGAAACCCAACCCTAAACCTACATAGAATAGTGTACCTAGGCATGCAATAATGCTTGTACTATGGCTCCTAGATAAGTGTGCCTAAATTGAAAGAAAATGTAAACAACATGCAATTCCATCTCTCCCAGAGATATGCTCCCTGCCTAAAATTGAACTTTGCATGCATATACCTAAATTAGAATTGCACCTAACTAGTGCTCTGAAATATGGAAAAGCACGGGTTGTTCTAAATTTGGAACAACACAACAATCCTGCTAATTAAGAAAAATGAAAACTAGAATCTCCTTAAGGATGGTGCATGCATGGCCCTCTACCTCTACATAATTGCGACACCTGCATCCACTGCTCTCTCTCCTATGCACAAAGACAAAGGTAGGTACAGATCTGTCTCTGTTATTACTGATGTAGAATTCCTAACTGCGTCATTTTGGAGGAATACCTTCGGAGGAACCAGGTAAAGCTAACACAACCTTGGTCACTCTGTAGAGGATATCATCCACCAGTTCATTGGTCCTTTCACAGTGCTTGATGACTGCGATGATGCGCTCACATCTCGTCCTCCTCACCCGTCCTTGGTGACCATGATGAGCACACATCTTTTCTTTTGTTTGGCATTGATATCTTCAGGTGTTACTCCTCATATTGACATGAGTGGTAAATACATATTTCAGGGAGCATGAAATCAGGATATACAACTGCAACAATTGCAGAGTTTGAAGGCGCTCTCATTTTTCGTAAGATCTAAAGGTTGGCTCTACACAAATTATAGACAAATTTAAGTGTAACAAATGTCGGCCCTGCTTGTACATTCACAATTTTTAGGTTGGCTCTAAATTGATCTGGACGAAATTAGTATAAAAAGAGGAATGCTTTCATTTATAAAATGTTCAAATAGGCTTGCCGTGCTCTGAGATTTGTGAAGGATCTGGGTTCAGACCTATTTTAAGTCCCTCTATGCCGAATAAGGCTCTGGATCACTCAGATCATGAATTTTTTTCTAGGCATTTACAGCAAACAAGGACATTATCAGCCGTGGATGCATGATAGACTTATGCGAAGCATTTTCTTGTCGAATACCAATCACTATTTGAGTCTCCTGTTGCACATTTTTTGAATTCAGATCTGCAGAAATGAACTATTATTAGGAACCTGAAGCAAGCATTCAAAACATGTTAGCTGGCTTTTTGCATAAGGAGTTTAGTCACAGCGGTTTGGCACAGTATTCTGGTGGATCTGTCTTTATTACCATCAAATCTGATCAACAGCATCTTGTAGGCCGTCTCACTTTCAAACAACAATAAACGGATGGAAACTTTCACACACAGAATTAATACTATAACAGGGGTTTGTTTCAGCACCAGGGCAATAGTTTTGATCTTTCAGCTCTGATCTGTCACTTTGCCATTTGCAGACATGTCTCAGCAGGTTAAATCAGTGTTTTAAAAACCGGTCGAACCGGAACCGGAACCAACCGGTTTGACCGGTTTGATGGTTGACCGGTTCAAACCAGCCAATAAACCGAACCGGTCGGCTGGTTTCTGACCAAACCGGC
>ML785969.1:534578-547961 GCA_009831015.1 Picea engelmannii
TAAGTATACCATGCAATCTCATAATCTTGTATGAGCAAATAAAACCATACATAAACCATTCAATAAATGACAAAAATGCAGATTTTACCTACTTGCACCAAGAATAATCATGAAAATACCATTCAAGATCACCATAAAAGCTTCCAAGATTGATCCACTTGCAAAACTTCAGCCTTATACAAGAGTGTGCCTCACATCTTCAGCCAATAGCCCTTCTAGGGCGGAAATTTTAGACCTCTCCTCTTGTGTGAGAAGTTGTGATGATAAAAATGAATGTACTTTATGTTTGTTTATACAAAACTGGTGACCTTTAATTAATTTCAGGTCAAATAAAGGTTGACCTGGCCAATTTACAAATAAATTCAAATTAGACATAAATAAAATTAATTAGCATCTAAAAACACTTCCAAGGGTGACGTCATGCCCTTCTAGGGTGACGTTGAGCCCCTAAGGTGGAACGTTGGGCTCCAAATGCAGAACGTTTGGTCTCCAAAGGCCCTAGATGATGCCCACACTTGCCAACTAGCTCACAACTTCCCTCAAAATGCAAACCCTAGCTCTGGATGACGTGTAGGGTCATGATGGTGACGTCATGGGCTTTCAAAGGTCAATGTCCAGGTGGAAAAGCAAGATCCCCCTGGGTCTAGGTCTGCCAGGGTGCCTCCAAGGTGACGTCCTTCTTTCTTCCCGATGCAAATCTCTAATGTTTTCTTGCCCTTGGTTGGGGTTACAACATCCATATGTGGGCTTTCGGCCCCATGAAGGTCCGAGCTAATCATTCCCCCATGTGTACCTGTCCACCCGGTAAGGTCCTGTAGCAACAACAAGTACGCCCTTTAGGGGTTCATAAGTCACAGGGATCATAACATGTTAATCACATCCAATAATTAAATTACCCAAACATGTGCATCAAACCCCCCTTTACCTAGACAAGTGCTCAAAGACGTGCAATCTAACAAGTCAGGTTTGGAGAAGGTCACATGGTGTCCTATTGAGCTAATCCTACTTAAGTTTGGGGTGTTTCCTAGGTGAGAACCAATCCAGGTCATGTAAGTGTATGAGGTGGCGTGGGGTGCAGTGATAATAGGGAAATGTAAATCTTACTTGTGGGTGCCTTTGTAGAGGGCGAGCTGCACCTTGTCATAGATGCCATTGTTTCCTAGCCCGTTAATTGCCTTTTATTCTTAACTTCATTGCTTTTGATCTTTGTTTTTATGCTTCAAGGGAAGAGTTGAAGGACACTATCCTCGCTTGGTGACCAGAAGTGACAGTGTTATCCACAAGCATTCGACGGAGATGAAAAGGTTGGCTCGTGATGAGACCCCCTTTCTCTTGGCGATGCCACCAAGAGCCATTACCTTGGTTTGGTGACCAGATAGATGGTAATGTCATACCGCTACATGCCCATGGTCATAATAGGTCCGCTCATGATGAGACCTCCCATCTACCAACTAATACCTTGAGTGTTTGTTTTTCTTATGGGTTCCCTTTTCTTACTGAGAAGTTTTTTACTGCTTTCTCGGGAATCCCTGGGCGAAACATCTCAAAAGTTTCATCTTTGTCTTTTAACTCTTGCCAGCTACTTTTATCCTCTGGGCCTTTAGCCCCTTCTTCCCATAAGGCAATGTACAACCCTTCCTAGTGTGGCAAATCCCAATACCCGAACAAAGGTAGGGGGAGATGAGAGGAATAAAGATGGAAAGTGGTAAGTATGGAGGGAACGGACGATGACCTTTCACAGACCCACCCAATGGCAACCCATCCTAAAGGGAGATCAACTTACTAGGGCATCATGTCACCCTTCCAGGTATGAACAAGTGAAAGAGCATAATTTCCAAGCAAATGTTATGAAATGAAGGAGAATTCAATGCAACATATTCAAGTGCTTCAATAATCAGAGTGACACGTACCATGATACCCGGACTCATTACCTCATGGAGTAAGACTTACTGCTACTTTAGGACTAGGCTGGTGGGATGGATGTTGCTGCTGCTAATAAATGGGCTGCATTGAAGAAAAGAGGGGCCCTCCAGGGGCATGCTCAAGTCATCCGACTCTCGACACTCGACACTCCATGTCTAAGACCTGTGGGCCTCGAGACATGATCTCCTTAGTTATCCCTAGGGTAGGGGATAACAATACTTATGTAAAGTGGGTATTCTGGATGTGAAAACGAATACCCACAAGACATATAATGCCTCCTAGTACTACTTTTTTAACTTATTCAACAATTACAATTAAAAAATCCCGTTTTGTGGGAAATTTTTTATTGACTCAAAACATTAAAAAACATAAGGTGGACTTAACGCAATTTCCATATGACTCAATATTGATGACTTAGCATTGTAATATAAACATTTAGACACTAGACTTAGATTTTCCAAGCTAAGGCCTAACCATCAATACACACTCCAGCTTTGGAGGTAGTGAGTGAAAAAATTTAGAAATTATAACTCGCCTATAAGTGAATTTCAGGCAAGAAATAATTAACAAGTAAAAAAAACCACTCTAGAGTATGTACTCATGATCAAGTCTTAGGAGGCTAAGCCTTTTACAAAATCATCATGCTAATTTCATCTTATTACAATGCCCCACAGGGGATGGAGATGCGAAAAAAGGTGGTCAAATTAACCCGTTGGACTTCTGAAGTCTGAATTTTGAGCAACTGTTTGCTCAATCTTTGGCAGCTTAACTGCAAGTCCATCCTAGTGCAGCTTGGTGGGTAACAGGAAGATTGAGTCATTGCATGCAATTGGACTCATAACCCTAATGAGCTAAATGGGCTTATTGGGTTTTTGAATGATGAAAGCACTAAGGGCATTTCAGAGGCCCGATGTCAAAGTCATTGGTATTAGAGTAAGGTCTCAACAATTAGCATTTGAAAAGGGAATTAAACTCCTTGAGACTCAAGGCAAGAAGTTTAACGCTATCTAAAGTTAGGCTCCTGTATCATTTCAAATCTTAGAATGAGCAAAAAATCACTAGGTACCTTAGTTTGGGCTAAGGGTATACCCCTAATTGACCTATAAAAAAGGATTCAGAGAGAATGTCCAAGTAGAGAAGTCTTTTGGACTCACTAAAACTTTCAACTCGTGAGATTTTAAAGAATTGGGAGTCAAAAATTTCAGGGTGGACCCATACTCAGGTATGGGCTTGTTGAGGGCTCAACAACGACCAATCAATAATTAGAATTGAACTACATGACATGTAATGGAAATCCTAGATGTAGAACAAGTCACTTCACTAATCTCTTGTCTAACCATCATCTCGACAACTAGATTAGAGTCAATGTTGGATGAGAAATTCAGCCCTCTACCATTGATGCGGGCTTGACTTTGTCCACTAAAATAGTGATACTGGAATCATTCCTATAGGAAATCAATCTCACTCTTGAATTGCGTTCCAAATGGATTTGTCTAGGGAGTACTCCTAAAACAAATTGCATTCAAGGGCGCTCTTGAGAGTGTGCTACCACCCCTTAAAAAATGTTCCTTGCACCATGTGGGAGCGCCGATTGAATCATGCTTCGCTCGCATTGGCAAGATGCACCTTGGTCACTCCTGCACAATCATAATTTTTTTATTTTTTATTTTTGAGTATGGGGCCCATGGGGCAAGGGGAAGAGAAGTATTGAAACCCTATTTTGTTGTTTTTCTCACTCTATTTGTGATTTCATTCCTCTTTGGCTAGGGCTATGAGTGGGCTTCATGTTGGTTTTTGAGGAAAGCATATTTGTGAGAGTTTGGAGGAGAGATTGAAGGCTGCCATAGTCACATTTTACTGATGTTAATAGTTAGAGAGTTGAAGAGGTAAGCTCAAAGGCTGTTCTTTGTAGTTCTTTTTTTCTGTGTGTTGTTTTTTTCTTGTCCTCCTGTTTCCCGTTCCTTCTTCGCTCTCATTCTATTGCAGGTTTTTCATCTAAGGTTTGAAGAAAATGTTCTAGATGTGGTTCCGTTTTTTATTCTTATTGTGTTAATGGGGAATGGGAATGATGGGAAAGAAGAGGACAATGTTCATAGTGACCCATTTTATGAATATGAAGAAGTTTTGGTCACTGAATACACATCTTACACACCTTGGTAGCACAAAAAACTAATGCTCTATCTTGCTTCATTGTAGAATCCTCTTTGCCTTTTTCCATTCATCTTTTCTCCATCAACAACAATGAATGAAAAATAAACATGAGGTTTACCTTCTCTTTTTTGTCTTCCACTTGGCCATTCTTCTCTCAGTTGAGGAAGCTCCCACAGTGGCACATTCTCCATGGTTTTCTAGTACCACTTGGGCATTTTTCTTTCTATTCTTCCCTCCAAATCATCACTAGCTTTTGCCTGATTTGGAACATTTCAAGGCTCCTCATAGCTGTGCTGTCCATGCACACCAACTCCTTCACCTTCCTCCACCTTCTTGCCATGTGTCTTGGATGAATTGTCAGTGTTAGAACAACCATCAACATGAACTTTCAGATCTGATTTTGGATTTGAAATTGGCTGAAAAGTCCACGCATTCATAAAAATGATGTCTCTTCTAAATGTCACTTTCTTAGTAGCAATATTTACCAACCTGTAAGCCTCATCCTGATTACTATATCCAGTAGATATCATTTTCATGAATTTTGCATTAAACTTAGTATTTTTTTCTTTAGGAATTAACACACATGCGAGAGAACCAAAGACTTTTAGATAACTAAGTTGAGGCTTCTTTCCTGGCCAAGCCACCTCAGGTGTGATATCCTGCATTGTGTTTATAGGGTGATCGGTTTATTAAGTATATTGTAGTGTGAACTGCTTCTGTCCAATACTTACTAGGCACTGGTTTATTCTCGAGCATAAATATGGCCATGTAAACAACTGTGTGATTCTTATTCACACAAACCCCATTTTGTTGGGGTGTAAGTAGAAGTAAATTGTCGTCGTTGAATGCCGCTTCTTTTTTTCCATGGAAAACTTTGTGGGGAAACCCAAGGGATGCTTCCTCACATTCGTGGATGGCATCCCTAGTAAACCCGGCGGTGTAGACTAGTGCCCCTCACCCAGGGGGATTCAAACTGGGCATCTGTTGTTATGGTAATGGAACTAACCAAATCCCCAGCAACATTGGCAACAACCGGTTGATCAAACCCTTGGGCTTGAATGCCCCCTCTTTTACAAAATTCAGTATATTCATTAGAACAAAACCCTTCTCCATTATCTGTTTGGAGGATTTTGATGCATTTGTCAGATTCCTTTTCAACAATGTGCTTAAAATTTTTGAATTGAACAAAAGCATTTGATTTATGATTAAGAAAATATACCCACATCTCCCTGGAAATATCATTGACAAGCAACAAGAATACCTGGCACGAGAAACTGAGATTGTCCTCATCAGACCACAGATATAGACTTAAATGTGCTATCTTTCAGCAGTATTCTTTGAGTTTGTAAATTACCACAAGGTAGAATATGCTTTTCACCACTTGACCAATGTAGTCACTGTTTCTTCTTTCTCTCTGTGCAGGGAAAGGGAATTATCCTCCTAAGACTTGATGCCCCAGAAAATTAGTAATTAGTATCATGGGACATTTCCTTTATAAACTGATCAAAACCTTGAAGGCATTACCATCCAGATAGGAACTCACACAAGACGTGTGGTAAGAATGAGAGCATACTTTTAACAGGAAGTTAGAAACTTAGTAACATTAATCGGAGTTTCTCTTACAAATAGGGAAGAAGCTTCCATGTTCTGAAAGAATATGAAATGAAATAATCCATTTATCCTTGAGGGTGACTTTCTGTTCAAATAAAAGCTTTTTGTTATCTGATTTTGCAGCTTTGAACAGTGAGCTATTCTATAGTGTGCCATATTTTGACACTGGCCTGACAAGCTTTTCACACAAGCTGCTACGAGTCATGGATCATCTAAAATCTGGTGATGGCGGTCTTGGAGGTATTTCTATGGTTCTTGGGAGCATAGTCAGAGGGCAATGGTGTTTAAGAGCTGCAGCACCCATTACCCATTTTGACCTGAAAGATGATATCTGATAATCGTGCTGCAATTAAATGTTGATGGGCAGCTTTCTTTTGTGTTGGGAAGATTTTACTGTGCTGGCTTTTTGCATATTTTGTTGAATGAGATTTTTTTTGAGGCCATTTGACTTTTTGAGCTTGAGAGATGGAATTGTTTGCAATGTCAGTCTGTCTGAGCAAAGATCTAGAGAGTCCATCATATAGAGCTGCATGATGAATTTGGGAGTCTCTGCAAAGTGGTGTTATTAATAATTTTCAAGTTTTGATGTCATGTTAGCAAATTACTTAATAACTAATCTGCTTGAACACCACTGGCTAATGTGCATAAACATCACTTTGTTAATGTATTTAAATGTTTTACTGTCAAGCACAGTTCTTATATCATTGGCTGTGTTATAGACAGTATGGAAAGTAAAATGAATCAGACTTAGATCACTGCTGATTGAGAAAATAGGTTTGATTTCATGAACCTTTTGGTCCCAGTAGATTCAGAATGTAGGCAATGGACAATCTTATTTGTTTTATTACTTAATGACTAAAACACCGCTGGTTAGAGTGCATAGTCATCTCTTTCTTAATATATTTAAATTTTTGGAGGAAGTTAAAAAGTGGACAAACTCAACCATTTTTCCATCGAAATTCTTCCCCAAATCTGGTAGGAATTTTGCCGGAATTTATAGTTCCACTTGATTGATGGGAATTTTGACCTTGGAACTTTGCCTGTAAGGGTTTTGACTGATTTTAAGAAGACCCAGATCATTGAATTTTCAAAAAAATGAGTGGATCAGGGTGGAACTTTGCCTTGCCAGAAAAAATAAACTCACTAGGAAGGTTGAGTTTGTCCATTTTTTAACCCACTCTAAATTTTTTGCTGTCAAGTGCAGTTCTTATATCATTAGCTGTGTTCTAGATAGTGTGGAAAGTGAAATGAGCCAGACTTAGATCACTGCTGATTGAGAATGTAGGTTTAGTTTCATGAACCATTGGTCCCAGTAGCTTCAGAGTGTAGGCAATGGGCAATCTTATTTGTTTGATTTGGTATTGTTTGTTTTAGTATTTATTTCTGTAGTAGTTAACTACTTTGTATGTTAAAATCTTTGCTAAACTCTATGCTATGATTTGCAGGTATTTTTTGTTGATTCTTTGAAGTTTTTCTTGTCTCTATATGGCCACAAGTTGCCAGTTCTTTGCATGGATATTTCTTCGGATGGTGATCTGCTCGTCAGTGGATCCGCGGACAAAAATTTGAAGATTTGGGGGCTAGATTTTGGCGACTGTCATAGATCCCTTTTTGCCCATGCGGACAGGTGGACCACTTGCCATGTATTTTCCATTCAGATTGGCCATCACAGTGGAAGTAATTTAGTATGTCTTATATTATATACATTGAAGTACACAACCAGCAATTTTCCTATTGTGGTACATGTATTGAAATTCTTGATTTTGATCCTCCTCAATTGAAGCCAATTTCACTCAACATATTAATAGCCTGTACACTTTGTGTGCACCATATATGGAGATGGAACTGGGGTCTTGAGTGCCTTGAGGAGCTAACACCATGGTAGAATTCTAGGCATACATTTGTTATTGTCTACTTGGAACTGGGCACAAAATTATAGATATTAACTGTCATAAACCTTGTGTTCATTGTGCAAGAAAATAGGGAACCAGGGTCTTCTGTAGTTTGAGTCAATTCATCATATTAATTTCTAGGCATGTTTGTACCACCTAAGTGTGCTCACATGTATACATTTCAAAGGTTACATCTATGACTTATAAATGAATTGACATTTTTTGGGATTACTATGTTAGAATTTGAAAGTGACTTGCTGTTTTTCCATCACGATGAACAGTGTTATGGCAGTTCAGTTTGTGCGCAATACACATTATATGTTCAGTGTAGGAAAAGATCGAGTGGTGAAGTATTGGGATGCAGATAAGTTTGAACTGCTTTTGACATTGGAAGGTCATCATGCTGAAGTTTGGTGCCTTGCTGTTAGCAGTCATGGTGACTTCCTTGTCACAGGGTCTCATGATCGTTCCATCCGTCGGTGGGACCGTACAGAAGAACCTTTCTTTATTGAGGTGGTTTATCTTATTAGTTTTAAGTTTTGTCCTATTGTTCAACTCTGGTAAATGTACTGTGTAGGATCCTCTTCTAGGTCAGAACATGATAAAGTATTTGGTGTCTACAGGAAGAAAGAGAAAGGAGATTGGAATCTATGTTCGAGTCAGGCCTTGATGACACAACTGATGGCCAGTTTGGATTCAGAGAGGATGTTCCAGAGGAAGGGGCTGTTGGCTTTGCAGGGAAGAAAACACAGGAGACTGTTACTGCAACAGATTCTATCATTGAAGCGTTAGACACAGCAGAAGCTGAAATTGAGCGTCTTCATCAACATGAGGTATTCCCCATCTTAAGTAAATTTTGGCTGTATAAAGAATCTCCAGGAAGCCAATCTTAGTTTTGATGCCATGTACAGTTCCTATCAGATGGCTGCATTTAATTGTTTTACTGCTAGACTGTAGTGAAACTTTATGGTTATTGGGGTTTAGCTATTTAGTGTTTCCAATAAAATGACAAAAATTATGTTATTTATGATTGACAACCTTGTATTTAATATGTAATCTTGGACATCTCCATGCCTATTGCCATGAAAGATGACGATATTCTGAATATCTGTCTTTTGCTTGTATATATAGGAGGAAATGAAGAATGGATTGAAAACACGTTTTCAACCAAATGTAATGATGGTTGGGCTTTCTCCATCTGCATATATACTCCGTGCAGTCTCTGCCGTTCGGACAAATGATCTTGAACAAACACTTCTGGTATGTCTTTAACTCACCTATACAGGAAACCTTTTTCTTCCTGTTTTTGTAACGATCTGATTTGTGTTTGCATATGATTTTAGTTAGCTATAGATGCAGCTTGCGGCACGTACAAGTCTATCAACAACAACCTCATTGAAATTTAGTGTTATGAACATTAAATATAATGCAAAGGCAAGCAATAGAAGCTGACTTATATAAATAAATTGATTCTATGTGCATTGATCCGTAAATGGTAGGCTTATAGACTGTCCATTTCACCAAGATGGATTCCTGAAAGATTAAAAACTTGTTGATGTTCCTTGAATTTCTTTCAAGACTGAGATGTTGACAATAATTAAAACTATTCAGGCGGCTTGTAAGTCTGAGTGTTCAACTATGTAGTGCTTGGATAAAAACTCAACTCAATGGATTGGATTCATGTGCTTTCTGTTATCACATTTATTTGTAAAAGGGGGTGTTTTCCTAAGAAGTTGGCCCCTTGGTGAAATAATTAAAGAAAGTGGGCAAAAAACCCACAATTTGGCTTATATCCTAAGTTGGAGGAGTGATGAGACGTTTTGGCACGACATGATAAGGCGCGCGTAGATCTGGGCGGTCGAGAGCTGAGTGCCCTAGATCAACGGTCGATGGCCATATTGGGGCCTCAACATGTGCACAGGATAAAAAAGGTAGGGCGGGTCGGGGAAAACAACCGTGGTTTGTGAAGGTGCTACGTGTTGGCCAAAGACACACATTGGGCCCAAAACAGGGGAAGTTCCAAATTGCTTTTCGCAGCCTCGATATGCGCATGTGCACATGATGTCCTATCTCGAGCCGACAAGTGGCCACCCCTCATCACTTCCGCTCCCTCCATCTGTCTTCCACTCACTGTCTCGCCGGTACCTGTCCCTTCCTCAGCTCCCGCTTGTGAGACCCCCATGCTATCCTTAGTCTCCTTGTCCATCCACAGTTGTCCACCTAGCCATCTTCTGTCCGCTACTCCATACCGAGTGCGCCCATCACTTTGTCAGTAGCCACGTCTGCCGTCAGGCTTCCCCGTAAGCATCCAACTCAGATCTAGACGGTGAATGCTGAGGCTGCCACGTCTTACAGGTGAAGAGTTGACTTGAGCCATCCCCGATCCCAATGAAGCAGTTATTAAGGTTGGTTGGTGGTGGTTGAACGTCGTTTCTGCTATAAATGGAAAGCACAAGAAAGGACTGTCAGTTAGTCGGCTTATCATCAGGTCCATTCCGAGGCTCGTTTGCGTATGATAAAGGTTCACTTCTGGACAGAGACTACATGCGCAGTTTGTCAAAAAGCATGCAGACGTAACGCCTTCAATGCATCTACTCAGATATGCTTCCATGATTTTGTTCCGAGTATAAATACTCAGTTTTGATATATTGTAAGTGTTGATGGTTGAGCTAAGCTCCCGATTGTAAAGTTTTAACGAGGCCTCTGGTTCTCTGGTTATGTACATGCTTTTGAGACTTCTTGCTCAATGAAAGTCAACTTCTTTCCATCTCTCTGTAAACACTGTGTTAAGACACTCGGAATTGGAGGATCCAGTCGAGGGTTGTGATGTTGTTGTGATGTAGGTTTGATCACTGCAATATTTTTACCAGTTTTAATCAGTTTCTCGTGTTATCTTATCCCCTCTCATACTGAGTAGCTTGGGCATGGAGGATCCAGTCGAGCTGTTACAATAGCATTGTGATGTAGGTTTGATCATCATGCTGTTGTAGCTGTGTCGTTTAGACATATCTTAGTGTCTGAAGTTTTGAATCCTAGAGGATTTTGTTTTTGAAGCTTTTCTTCCTTAGACTGCTGGAAGACCAGATGTCCACAGCAGGCCCTTACATCTCCTCACCAGTTCTTCCCCCTACTCACCCTTCACTGCAACTTACTGATTGAAGTTAAATCAAGACCTCACTTGCCTTAGGCATACCAACTCAGTTTTCTGAGTTAAAGCGATATAATCTTGAGACTGCATCCATTAGACCACCCTTTAAAGTATTTACCGTGACATACAAATTGATGGGTATCAGGCTTACCTCTGACACAATCCAGAGGTGACTTCTGGTGCTAACACTTTCAGTGGTTTAATTCAAATGGAAACTAGCTTTTGCCCTTCCTAATTATTATTTCAATTGGAAATCAGCAATGATAATGACTGAGCTATGGCTCTCCCTACAATCTCTTTCCCACAATGACCCCGTGAGAAAATCCAACACAAAACTAATAGCAATATATATGTGGTCCCAGCACTTAATAAAATGTGAAGCCCTTAATAAGAATGCTAACTTATGAGCCATACAATAACAAACTAAAAACTAGTTTAAATAGACAAGCTCCCGAAGTAAGAAAACTATTTGGAAATGTTACGTATGACAAAAGGCGACTGCAATGGTTGATGGGAAGTGATTGTCATGCATTTAGCATGTAATTAAACCTCTCCATGGCTGTCTACCACCAACTTTCCAATGCATGGCCAAGGGAGAGAGAGACTCGTGATTTTTCTGAGTATTGGGCAGCAGCCAAAACAAAGCATACGAATTGTCACGGGCTTGCAATGCAGAAAGCTCCTCCAGAAGGTCCATACGGCCTCTATAGACTGTGGGAATAGCATGCAGGTTTCCCATGAGCTTGATCTCTTCCATGGACTCAAAATTCGCTGGAATTCGGTGACAGGAATAGAAACTGAGCTAAAAAATTGCGACAGTCAGTTTACAGCAGCCCTTGATTTTAAATTCAGAATGGAATGGATGGACACGATCTTAGAGCTGTTGGCACTCACAGATTACTAGGGAAAACCATGGGTTTCTGAGTGAGAACCAACATAAATGCTTTGCAATTCTTCACCACAGCCATTCGCTTAACTAAAACAGCATATTCACACAGATAAGAGCAACATCAATTTCACACAGAGAACTATCCATCACAATCACAGAGAAATCTCAAAACAATTCAAGACACAGTATACACCATATTTACCTTGGAAACCCAAATGGGAAAACCAGCATTCAATTGGCTTCAGCTAGGTTCTTTATTTCTTGGCAATGTGCAGGTTATATTACCTTCAGGCTTTTTGGTCTATTCTCTGTCTTCACATGGGAATTTGGGCAGCAATTCCTCTCACTCTCAAGCCAAAGAACCCCCTTTCCCTGGTTCAGTTGGGGTTGAAGCTGGAAGGCCAGGCATCCTCAACAGTCAACTTTTCAGCTTCCCCAAGTCTGACGTTGGCTTCTACTCGTTGTTTCTTCTCACTTTTTTTCCCATACATTTTTTTTCATCTCTCTATTTCCCATGCTATATTGAGAGTACTAAATTAATGCAGGATTAGGATGGCATGGGGCCCTTTATGCCATCAACCCTGTCTCCTACCTCTTCATCCATAGCCCCGAACCTTGCCTGTGCCGATCCTTGTAGAACCTGAGCCAATATTCAATTATTTTCATGTAGATCCAATTCGGATCTCATGTCCCCATTGGGAGGATTTTGGTGTTTTAATCTTTTAGCTCGGGAGGTACTCCACATGTTTTGTCTTGTATGCAGATGTAACCTTCTGTTGACACTACTAGGCACTTAACTTTGTAATGGGTTTTTATAAAGTTATAATAAAGTGGTTTTTTTATTAAAGTGAAGTGTGCCTTCTAATATTAAAGTGACTTTATTTCATAAAGTGCACTTATGTAATAAAGTGAAATGTACTTTAATATTTTAAGTGATTTATTTCGGAGGGAATGAATCATGGCCCTTGATCTTGTAAATGCAACATTAGATCTTGGCCTTTGGATTTAGGGTTGGGGAAGGTCAAAAGACACTTGGGAGGTAAAAGGTCATCTTCATAAATTATAAAAGAATGCATTGGGTAGTGTGCAAGATAACAAGTGAAGAAGAGTGCGAGAGAGATTTTTGAGGAGTTTGGAGAGGAAAGTGAGTAGCAAGTTGGCACATTTCCCAAGAGAGCTTGGGTGCAAATCCCAAGGAGGCATTTTCTGTTTTGAGTGTTGCTATTTTATTTGTTGGGACATGTCGTATTGTATGGATCCGTACAGGGCGTACAACAACAAACTTTGGCATGAAAATCAAAGCAATAGAAGGCACAGTTTTCGAGGCAGCATTTGTAGAGTTTTCTGAAGGAGGTTGGCTGTATATAAGGCAAGGTACAACTGCGTGTTTTGGGCACATTTTTCGAGGTGCCATTTTCAACAAATCCGTATAGTTGTACAGACTGTGGCATGGGTTTCAAGGCAGTTTTGTGGTGGGACAGTTGTGTGTTGTAAGTTGTCTCTCTTGGCTGGAAATTGTATTGTAGCTGCTGGTAAATCTTTCCTGAAGCTAATAGAATCTCTCTCTCTTTGGGTTTTCCCACATTGGGGTTTTCCCTGGCATTTGCCTAAATTTTTGTGTTATTCATGGTTGAATGAAAGTTGGTCATTGTGTTTATTCCGCTGCTAAATTTCTTAGCAATGTGTGTTTTTGCATATGGTAATTTCTGAATGTGAGTTCATACATATCAAAGTTCATTGATGATAGTTAACTTGGGCTCTGAGTGACA
>ML785969.1:558863-571455 GCA_009831015.1 Picea engelmannii
ATCATAGCCCTTGCAGCTAAGATGAAGTGGAAGTTACACCAGATGGACATGAAAACAACTTTCTTAAATGGTGTCATTGAAGAAGAAGTGTATATAGAACAACCTCAAGGATTTGAAGTAGAAGACAAAAAGACTCATGTATGTAGATTGAAGAAGGCTCTGTACGGATTGAAACAAGCTCTAGAGCTTGGTATGGAAGAATTGACAGTTTTCTGACGAGCTTGGGCTTTACCAAGAGTAAAGCAGATTCTAACCTTTACTTCAAGGCTATGAATGATGAACCTGTTATATTGTTGTTGTATGTGGACGACTTATTTCTAACTGGAGAAGAAAAGCTCATCACTGATTGTAAGAAAAAGCTCGCTGCAGAATTTGAGATGAAATACCTTGGCCTAATGCACTATTTCTTAGGTCCCGAGGTCTGGCAGAGCCCAGAGAAGATTTTCCTTAACCAAGGGAAGTATGCAGTTGAAATACTAAAGAGGTTTGATATGTTGAAGTGCAAATCCATGAATACACCCATGGAAACAAAGTTGAAGCTCTTGGTTGACACTTCATCAGAATTGATTGATGCTACGTTGTACAAACAAATCATTGGATCGTTGATGTATCTGATGAACACCAAGCCAGATATATGTTTTGTTGTGAACACCTTGAGTCAATTTCTGGTAGAGCCCAGACGTGTTCACCTGGTTGTTGCAAAACATGTGATGAGGTACCTTAAGGGTACATTAGATTTTGGTCTCAGTTATAATGGAGATCACGACTTAAGACTAAGTGGTTATACCGATTCAGATTGGGCTGGAAGTGTCTCTGACAGAAAGAGCACTTTAGGATGTTGTTTCAGTCTGGGGTCAGCCATGATCTCATGACAGAGTGGGAAGCAATCAAGTATTGCTCTAAGCGCGGCAGAAGCAGAATACATTGTTGCATGTTTCGCCAGTTGTGAAGCCATATGGCTTCGGAAGTTGTTGACAATTCTATTCGATCTGGAGATGGAAGCAACCATGCTTCTATGTGATAACCAGAGTTGCATAAAGATGACAAAGAACCTTGTGTTCCATGATAAGTGAAAACACATAGAAATCCGATATCATTACATCTGTGATATGGTGTAGAGAGGAGCCATAAAGCTCCAGTATGTTAGCACGGATGAACATGTTGCAGATGTGTTGACTAAGCCTCTGTCTCGTGTAAAGTTTGAGCACTTTCGAGATAAGCTTGGTGTAGTTCGAAAGGACCTCCCTCAAAAGGGGGAGTAGTGTTGATGCCAGCCTTGTGCTGAAGATTTCCAGCTTCGTGCTAATGTTGTTGTGATGCCAACCTCGTGCTGAAGATTTCCAGCTTCATGCTGATGTTGTTGAGATGCCAACTTTGTGCTGAAGATTTCCAACCTAGTGTTGATGTTGATGACGCTCCAACCTTCGTGTTGTGATACTGTTGTTGTTGATGTTGTATCAGCCTTGTGTTGTTATGATGACGTATTAGTGTTATACTAATCCATGTTGATGTAGATGATGTTGATACCATTCTAGCTCCTTGTTGTGGATGATGATATTGATGATGAGAAAAACTTTCGATGATTTATAGATATGCCAGTCAGTGTTCCAGATGTTGTTGATGTTGCTGCCCTCTCTCTCTCCCGATGATGTTGTAGAATACCCTTCTTGTTAAGGGGGAGTGTTAAAATATTGTAACTGCAAAGAGTATTCTATTTATTATTGAGTTATTATTCATTAGATCAATCCTCTTTTGTGGATTGATCATGTTGGGCATTGTAATTGACCAAATACCCTTTTGTGGATTGGTCAAACCCTAAATATATTTTGCAAATTGAGAAGTTGCCCCCCAGACTAATTAAAGTGGTTTTAACCACTAAGAAGACAAGTTGGCCCTGCCCAGTGAAGAGGCACCTTTCCAGCACTTGTCAGTTTGTATAAATAAAGGATGCCAGTGCTTCATTGACTCACTCACTCATTCGCTCATCTAGTGCGCAAGTTTGGTAGCTGGAGTTGGGAGAAGAAGGAAGAGAGAGGCGCATTGTTCAGTGTTGGATATTCTCTAGTGTTTTGGTTTATTGTCTTGGCATTGTATTGGCTATCTATATTAAGGAAGTTTTTGCTGGGTTTTCTCCCCCATGAGTGCAATTAACAATCTGATAGTATTCAATTTAGCTACTAGTGCAAATGTTTCAACATAATCAATACCTTATGTTTGTGAATACCCCTTTGCCACCAATCTAGCCTTATATTTGTCTATACTACCATCTGATTTAAACTTGGGTTTGTATATCCATTTGCATCCAATGGGCTTTTTATGTTCAGGCAATTCAGTGAATTCCCAAGTATTATTTTTCATTATAGATTCATATTCTTCCTCCATTGAATTTCGCCATTCATCATGTTCATTGGCTTCATTAAAACTCTTGGATTCTATGACATTTGAAATGCTACTCATTAGGGCATAGTCTCTATACATCTCAGGGAGCCGAACCTGTCGTGAAGATCTTCTCCACTGATTATCTTCCTCCCCACTTTGTGAAGATCTGTCTTCGCCTCTAGGTGAACTGTGACTGCTTGAAGTGTCCATATCATTGAGTCCTTCTTGTTGATGCTGTTTCTGTAGTTGTGGCTGTTGTTGTGGTGGTTGTTGTTGCAATTGTGGTTGTTGTTGTGATGATTGTTGCTGCTGCTGCTCTTCTTTAACTCCTTCATCAAGAAGTCTAAGCCATTCCTCATGACTGTTGTCGTCATGATTTCCTTCTTCCTGCTCATGGAAAAGTACATCTCTACTCGCAAATACTTTGTGAGTAGAAGGATCAAACAATTTGTATGCTTTCAATTCAGAACAATACCCTATGAAAATACATTTAATGGCTTTAGCATCCAATTTCTTCCTATTGTCCTTTGGAATATGTGCAAAAGCCTTACACCCAAATACTTTCAAATTATGAACTGCAGGTTTGGAACCATACAAGGCTTCGAAAGAAGTAATATTATCAAGACACCTTGTTGGACTTCTGTTCTTTAAGTAAATTGTAGTATTTATGGCTTCAACCCAGAATGTATTTGAGAGATTCTTACCTTTCATCATACTGCGTGCACACTCTACCAGAGTTCTGTTTTTCCTTTCAGCCACTCCATTTTTCTATGGAGTGTGGGGAACTGTAAACTGCTGTACTATTCCATGATCTTTGCAATATTTGATGAAGTCCCCTGATTTATACTCTCCCCCTTGATTTGAACAGAGGATTTTGATGGTTTTTCTTGTCTGCTTTTCCACCATGGTTCTGAATTCCTTAAAGTAATTGAAAACATCACTTTTTCTTCTAAGGAAATAAACCCATGTGTATCTCGTGCAATCATCAATAAATAACAAAAAGTAAAATGCACCTCCTAAAGACCCAGTCTGCATAGGTCCCCAAACATCAATATGCACAAGATCTAACACATTTCGCTTTTTCTTATCAGGATTAGAGAGGAATTCATCTCTGTGCATCTTTCCTAATGCACATCCTTCACAAGCAACATTCTCATTCTTTAACATGGGAAGTCCTTCAACCATATTCTGTTTCTGTAATAACAATAAATTAGGATGATTGATGTGGCCATACCTTTGATGCCAAAGACTTTCTGTTGGCATAGTTGCAGAAGTCAATGCGTGATGTGCTTTGCTGGCAACATCAAGTTTGTATAGTCCTCCTGCTCTGACTCCCGTTACAACAATTTTGAATTGGTCCAACAGATCCTTCACTATGCAATAATTCTTGAAGAATTCAGCCTTCAAGTTCTGATCTGTAATGGTGGACACAGAGATCAAATTATTCTTTATCCCTGGCACATACACCACATTGCGAATGTGACAAACAATACCATTCAACAATGTCACAGGAATGTCTTTGTATCCCTTGATCTGATGAGCGCTGTCATCTCCAAGATATATACTGGCTCCATTCTGTGTTTCTTTAAAATTAGTGTACCATAACTTATTACATGTCATATGTACTGATGCTCCGGAATCCACAAACCAGGCATCACTATCATCCGTTTCAGCAGATAAAGCAACATTGGACACAAACAGTCTAAGATCTCGGGAATCAAAATTCGGGGGTTCATCAATATCATCACTAGTAATAAACAATCTGAGATCATGATTTGAAGATTCTTCTACATAAAGACCTGAATGTGTTCTAGGTTTATTCCTAGCCTCATCACTCTTCTTCTTATGACAGTCTTTAATGAGATGTCCAGGTCGACCACAATAAAAACAACTCTTTGACTCATTCCTGTTAGAGGGCATACCTTGATTTGGCCTTGGGGATTGTCTTCTCTGCGATGAACGACCTCCTCTGCCTCTTTCTCCTGATCTCCCTCTCGAGGATCTCTTATTTGACCACAGTGCCAAATCTGGATTCTGAGGCTTCAAATTCGAGCGCCTCTCTTCCTCTTCCAACAAAATACCTATCAGTTCTTCAGTTAAACATCCATCTGCTTCTAAACAATTTCCTCATGCTTTAGCTCCTTTACCACCACGTGGAGGATTACGTGGCAATCGTGGTGGTGCAAAGAGGAAGGAAAAGTAGATAGAAACTAGAATAGTTGTTTCTCCTTTTTCACTACTTTATATGTCATAGACTCATAGTCTTTAGCAACTAGCTCGGTTTAGTGTTTTGGACCTTTCAGTCTTCATACTTCAGTTAAACTATCATTTTAGAACTTATGCACATGGCCTATTTTGTAAACATAACTATTTGGTCATGTTGATAGTTGGTGGATAACCCATTTCATTCCATAAGTTAATGGTCTACTTCCTATTATATGGCTTAAAAATTTGTATGTTTGTTTGTAATTGCTAGATGGTTGATGCTCGAATGATTAATCATTAATGTACTATGGACTGCATTTCTTACTTCATAATAATGTAGTATTCATCTACAAGTAGCACAAATATGCATGCATATATTCTGCAACTAATTTGGCATTCTGCTTGTTTTTTTTTAATATAAATGCATTATATATATATATATATATATATATATATATATATATATATATATATGCTCTCTTGAGACGCTCTTCTCCTGAGGTTTTTTGGGAAATGGTTGTCCCGGCACTCCCGGTTCGCTCCCACACTCTGGCAACATTGGTCATACAATTACTACCATTATATATATATATATATATATATATACATATGCTCTCGGGACGCTCCGCTCCTGAGGTTTTTTGGGAAATGGTTCTCTTGGCGCTCCTTCTCCTGCTCCACTCCCAGGCTCTGGCAACATTGGTCATACAATTACTGCCATTATATAGTAGGTTTTCTAGGTATATAATAGATAGAGCTTACATGTCAGTGAGTGCTAGTTTTACCATACTAAACTAAGCCCTTATGTATAATGCACAAGGGTTAGTTGTACTAAACAATTAGCTACTATGTTCCTTGCCCTTCATGTTGTTGATATTGTATTATTCTTTCTTTACGCACACACATATTGTTACTCTGGGTATGTATGTATTCTGGGCATCGATATTCTTTCTTTCAAACATTATCGCAATCTATTATTACAATTGTGTTGCTGTATCTTCTATGAAGTCATTGCTTGATATTGCACTGCAGTCTGAATACTGTGATACACAAGATTCATTGTTGGTGAAACAACCATCTTGAATTGTTGAAGTGTTTTAACTTTTGACTTATCTTTTTAGCAAGCCCTCATAAGGAAATGTCTTATTGAGTTCCCTGGCCTAGACAAGGTGAACATTCATATTGACTGTGGATGATCATGTTAGACAACTTTGTAGCATGAAAGCAGAGTCTATTTTTCCATGGAGGAGAACCTTGGTTTGAATATAGGATTTGGATTTATGTTGGAAGAAATTCTCCATCCTCGTCTTCACGACATCCTTGTGACATTGTAGAGGGAAGAATGAGTTATTGAGTTTGAAATTTGAGACATTTTGGACAAGGTAAAGCAGCAGGCTGACAAGATATCAACATAATGAAGTTAAACATGCTTCGTGCATGTGTTGATTACTATCTAACTGCAGAGTTGAATGGCGCATGCAGAGTCTTTAATTCGAAGCAACTTCACTCGTGTCTTCCAGTACACAATTTTCCAGAATGCACGACATGATGCATTTGCATGGGAAGTCCATTCAACAATCAATGTGACTTGCCTTCTTCTGTCCTATAAAAGGCAGAGAAGCCAACTGTTTAGGGATCTGTCTTTGCTCCAAGGAAGAGAAGCTAACCGTTTACTAGTTTAGATATCACTCTTTGGTCTAGAAATTAGTGGTTTAGTTGGTAGAATGGATGAGTGTCAGCATTCTTGTTATGTATGGATGTAAGCAAAATTTGAATCATTGATGACAGATTCACTGGCAGTCTGGCTCAAGGACCTCTTTGAACCTTCCTGTCAGTTCTTGAAGATTTGACATTGATTTTTTAAGGGCACTGAGGAAGGATGTTTCGTGGACTAGTTATGCAAAAACTATAGGGGGCTGCAGCAACCCTTTCTGGATTAAACAGCAGTGGATGGTCCCACTAACCTGCAGATAGGCATCCCCTTTCTGGTCACATCTTGGAAGACAGAAAGGTTCCCTTGAATCAACTTATCGACCTGTATGTGTGCTTGAGGTGGTGCCTCAATCACCTGTTCACCTTCAAGATACAAAAACGAAAGACCTCCACCTGGCACCCTTGTTTCTGATAGGGATGGTGAAGCTGGAAGTAGTATGTGCGAACAATCTTGGATGCTCTTACAGAATGACGTATGTCTCTTGGGTTGCCATCCTTATAATGTAATTAATTTGCTAAACTTAGAAAATCTTTTTCCTTGTAATAGTATCAGAATTAGCAGATATGTTAAAATAACTGATTTTGTAATACTTATAATATAATAAAATTTTAACTTCACAATAAATATGAAAGTTAGAGGATTCTGAAGTATTTTGAATTTTGTTTTTTAGCTTCTGTTTATGATTGGTATTAAAACATTTGCTTATTTTTTTATCCTTGCAAAATCATATTGTTCTCTGGAAATTAGTTACAGTTTTGAATTGAAGATTACTAAGCCAAAGTTTTTGCTCTCTTGGCATTGAGTAAAATCTTGGAGACTTTTAAGAAGACAATCTTAACAGGTAGAAAAGCATAACTTTTATCTCTTATTTAACTTCACAAGAAGCATCATACTATTGAGAACCCTCCAATTTGCCCTCAAAATACTAAACGCAATTTCCTCAACATTTCCCGACTAATGTGCAAAAGCATGGTTCTAATGTTGGAGTATTGGATTGGGAGTAAAAACTTTTAGTTGCGACATGCTTGTCTTACTTAGTAATCACAAGGAACACAAGTGGCAGATTATGCTTTTATGTGAAGGTACATAAGATGCATGTATATAATATATATAATCTATATCTGTATCAAATATTTTCTTGTTGCTATGGCTAGATTTGCAGGCACTTGGGGTTCACTTAAGGTTGCTCAGGCTTAATTTTTAATTTCTATGTAGTAAATCTCTATATCTAAGGGCTGGAATGCATTTACACTAGAAAAAGGTAGCAAATTTTCATTTCATAAAACCCAAGAGATATTTTCATATGGTTCAGATATCAATCAAGATATTTTCTTTAGCGTAGTCTAAACATTCTACTTTTAAAATCTTTTCTGGGCACATTTTCCGACAAGTTTTCCCCAAAATCCGGCAGAAATCTAGAAGAATTGCTGGAATTGCAGATATCAGTTGTTGAGATTGCGTAATTCGGGTGCACTAAGGGTTTTCCAGGGTGCTGAATCCATTTATGCATTCAAAAATGCAATTTAAGCAATGAAAAACTGCAATTTCACCAACAATTGCATAGCTGGATTCCAGGGATGGTTGCTGGAAAAAGTCCAGAAAGTAGAATGTCTAGTTTTGTCCGTTTTCTTTCATCTGTTGTATTGTGCAACTATCATAGATTATCATCTTTCCTGTACTACTTTTTAGGAGGACAAAGCACCTTTCATACCATTGGAATTTGAAAAATTATGATATGCACTCTTGATGGAATAGTTTGGTCTTAATTTACATTTGCTTGAGTTGCAGGCTTTACCCTTCACCGATGCTTTGAAACTTTTTTCGTACTTGAAGGAGTGGATTTCAGATGGCAATAAGGTAATATGTTGTTCTCCAATCCCAAGGAGTTGTGCACAAACCGGTTCACAATATTTGTTGGAAGGCTCCATCTTTTGTGTTTTGGGGGAATAGATTTATGATATTTAGAATGTTATTGCTTTAATCAGTATGATGCCTTCCAAGAAAACAGATTGTAGTTCCCTGCTTGGATATGTATTCCTAAAAATCTCCCCTATGGAATCTTGCAGGTTGAGCTTGTCTGTCGTGTTGCTATGTTGCTTCTTCAAATACATCATCACCAACTTATTTCCACTCCATCAGCCAGGGCTATCCTGACTTCTCTGCAGGATGTTCTTCGTAGTAGGGTCAAGGTACATCTCCCTGATGCATTTTGTATTCTTTGTTTCTGAATCTGGTTTTCTCTTACTTAAATATCTTCTATCATATCTGTTTGCAGGGGTGTAAAGATATATTAGGTTTTAATCTCGCAGCAATGGATCACCTCAAGGTATTTGTGATTCTGGTAGAAACCTTGCTTGCCAATTTATTACATCTTTTTTGGGGATTTGGCAGAAATTATGAAACCATAAATTCTGTCATTTTACGTTGGCACTTTTCATTGATGGTTGTGCTGATATTTGCCCATTATTTAATGTTTGAAATGTGCTCTGCAGCAATTACTTGCAGAAAGGTCTGATGCTCCATTCAAAGATGCAAGGTCAAAGCTTATGGATATCCGTGCCCGACTGTCTAAAAGAATAGATGGCGAGAGAAAATCTGATAAAAAAAGGCAGAAAAGGCAGAAAAAGTTTCATAAGATACATGATGGAAACCTTGAAAAAAAGATACATGATGGAGCATAATTTCTTCATCAATGGTTGAGTGGTGGTTTGCAAAAAACATATGACCACTTTGCATTTTTGTAAGTCATACAAGTGTATAATTGAATGGTATAATTTTGTAGGATACCATACACCTACTAATTTGGCAGTGTAACTTCATTGCCGAGTTGTATTGGAAATTATGAACGGGAGTCAGCAGCTTCACTTATTTAAGACCAACAGAAAGTGTAATCTGAGGTACATATGTTTGAGATCATTTGTGATCCATGTAATATGAAAGAAGGCATTTTTATTAGCAAAAGCATACTAAGCAGTCTAAACGTGTCTTATCTAAATTGCAGTAGTGAAGCGTTGGTGAGGGGATGTATTTTTTTTTTGTAATTACAATGGAATTTGGAGGAGTATGGGAAGCCAGCTAAATGTTTAGCCTACATTCTAATCATAATCTGAAGGAATCCATAAAAATGGCATGTTCATGTTCTAATGGCTGTAAGCCTGTCTAGAAGTAGCTTGCATATTCCATTGAAAATAGAATAATACTGCTATAATGTCTTACTATTTAATTTGCTGGTTAATCTCGATACTTATTTAAATGCTTTATAATTGCAACATTTCCCATCTCTAGTGGCATAAAATAGACTATTTGCACTATTAATACACACACAAAAGGTGTCCTCTGGGTATATATAGTGCCACATGGGTTCACAATGCCAGGAATTGCAAGGCATGAACCTATAGATTTGCACATACATTTTTTTTCTGAGAAAAAATTGTATAATTCCTATTTCACTAAGAAATGCAGATTGTAGATAGATTGCGCACTATGGTACTCCAAAAAATGCTCTTATCAGAGTATTCATAAAAAAAACTTCCCATCACAAATAGTCTCCTATCAGTCCTATTTAAAACAGTGATCCAAGATCATATAAAATCATACAAAATAATCCAAAAAATAGGACTGATCAGTCCTATTTGTATGATTTTGTATGATTTTTTTGGATGATCGGGTGCTTTGATTTTCTAGATAGTCTTTCACCATCACTTCTTATTATCTTTTTCATTCTCAAAGTTTGCTTGATAACCTAACTTTTCTGTGAAATCTACCCGCTGCACTGTCTCTAAAAGATACCAACTCATCATCTCCATTCCTAATCCTTATTGCACTCTTTTTTTAATCTTTGCACATATTGAGTCCAAGTAGCAGCTTCCTCCCCTTGTAATCTCACTGTGTTTGCTTCTATCCATCCTTGATTACAAATATAAGTGTTCATAGGTGTTGCCGCTTGTTACCACACAATCTGTCACCCAAAAATGTAAAGTCCAAGCATCCAGGTGAAGACTTGTGTAACTAAGAGGTTGGCCATTGTCACCTCACCAGCTCTCTTTTGCACTTCAGATTAAGGAAATGGAATCCTAGCCAAGGGGGGCTTCCCTTTAGGTTACTACGCTCACTTTTTGTAGTATGGAGTGGGAGTAAAGAGAGCTTAACAACTTGAAACGGAAAGGAAAAAGATAGATCTAAAATGGTTTGGGGGGTGATGGATGGAAGGGAAACCAGTCCCTTATTTGTTTGGGCTATGGAGGTCATGCATGCAACTTTAGAGGGTGGTTCTAAAATGGATTAGGGGATAGAAAACAATCAAGTTGATATGCATAACTATAACCCCTAGTTTGGATGCTAGATGCTATAGATTTGTGAAGGGAAGGGACTCACTACGGAGAGCTCCGCAACCAAATTGATTTAGTAGTGGCCTTGTTCAAGGAATAGAACTATGCTTTTACTCACTAGGGATGTCTAGGGCATATAATTCTATTTCCTTTAGACAAAGTAACAAGAAGACATGATTTTACCTTCTCCAAAGTAGATAGGCAGTTTTATGGCTCATAGACCAACTTTTACAATCAAAATCTGCAATTAAAATTTCCAATGGTGCACCTAGAACACAATGCCACATATAACAAGTTGTACATACAATAAAACATAACTTAGACAAATAATTTACTTTAATTCCACAAGCTTCGAGTTAGCTTGCTTACCAGTTCTTCCATTGATCAACTCCTCAGTTGCAAATGGATAGAACAAACCCTTGTATAGGCTTTAACTCTAACTCATACGATAAACAATGAATCGGGTTTCCTAGATCCATTAGTTCTTGAAGGAAAATAATCATCTCTAATCTCCTCAACAAACTTCTTACTCAAAATAGACAAGAGTTTATTGAGATCCACATTTTATTCTTAGAGGTTATAATAAAATATTATAGGAAATAATTCTAAATGAAACTCTCATCTAATTAAATCCAATAGACAAGTCAACAATGAACAAAGGAGTTAGTTGCAACAACTCTCTAAAGATAGAGCTAGGAAATCAGGGTGCTTCCTTGGTTTGAGGAATAGACAAAGTATAAGCTCCAAGAATATCAAGTATATGTCTATCCACTTGTGTGCCCTCCTAAAAGTGTCCCGCGTGTGAGATAAGCATGCATGAAGTGGAACAACCTCAATAAAGGAGCAAAGGATGTGTACATGTGATATCCTCCAATCAAGCCATAAATGAATGCACTAGTAACAAACTTCATCCACGCATGTGGCTAGTAGACATGTTACTCCATGAGATGAGATGTAAAATGGGTCAATAGATGTCCAAATGGCACATGTGGGTGATCCCAAGGTAGATATAGTGATGGAGGACCAAATAGACACTAGAATAAAGTGGACGCCCACATGGAGAAGTGTGTTGGGTGACCTCATCCAAATGCATGAATAAATGTGCCATCCAACTCCTCAAGTGGACATCTCCAACAAAATGGCTTGGGAACATGTGCAAGGCATCCTCAAATCCTCATTAAGATAATAGATGGCTGAAATAATGGAGCACTCAAGTGAAATGGACCATAAAGGCTCAAACTCCAAAATAGATGACCAACTCCAATGAATATACAACAAGAATCCTCCAAGTTGGCAGATGTGGCTCGAAGTCATCCATAGACTAAGGTAGGTGTAGAAGATATCAAGATAATATGTTGAAAATCATAAAACAGACATCGTAGACTAAGTGCCAAGTCATCAAAAGGGCATCATCAATCTCCACATGTGTGGCATATCCACTATGCAATGAAAGATTGCCTTGATCCATGAGAAATGCCTCCACAGGTGTGTAATCAATGGAGTGCTCCAATGTAATGAGGTGTCTAGTCATAAAAAAATGATACTCAACTTCAAAATACAATAAGGAAGGCAAGTGCTCAAGTGTTGGAGTCAAGTGTGCTACAAGGAGTGGGTTGGCCCTTCCATCCATGCCATAGGTGCTTGAGAAACCACGAGGAAGTGGATCACTCACCAGGATGGGGTGTTTATCCCATCGAGTATGATTACAAGAACCAAATAGACAAAAGAAAACCTAGGGTGCTCTGTTCAAGATGTGTGATCCATAAACCATGCTAAAATGTTACCTTGAAACCCTAGGTTGTTGAGAAACGAGCCAAGGAGGTGAGCGCTTGGCATAAAGAGTTGTCTATTATGTCAAATATCAATGTACAAGTACAATAGACACTCAAGAGCTTGGGCGCTCCATCACAAGATTGTTAAAGTTTATGCTATTATTAGGTTACTTTCAATTTACTAGATAACAATA
>ML785969.1:580586-598648 GCA_009831015.1 Picea engelmannii
AGCACCAACTTCCTTTGTTTTCCAACTGCAACCGGAAGGAGGCTCCAGCCCCCTAGTTTCTCAGGCTACAACCTAAGGGAAGCTCCAACTCCCCAATTATCTGGCTACAACCAGAAGGAGGCTACAACCTCCTATGTTCTCCGGCTACAACTAGAAGGTGGCTACAACCACCTGTCCTTGCTCCGTCCAACCGCCCTGAAGTAGTAGTAGAATGATGGAGCCACTGTCACACTATCACTGTGAGATATATCGTTGTAAAATTGTACCAATAAACCTGAACCATGCATTAACCATGCATCAAACTGTACCTCAACCTGTAATCAACCTGTAGCATAAACAAGTGCATCAACCATGCATCAACCTGTACCAAACAACCTGTACCATAAAAAAGTGCATCCAACCATGTACCAAGTATGTACCAATCATGTGTCCACTACTCATCAACTATGACTCATCAATATGTACCAACATCATCAACTATACACCTCATGTATGTGTCAACTCCTCAACTACTTGTCTCAACCATGTACCTCAACCAAAAGCCTTCATAAATTTCATCATCCAAATATGATTTGTAACTCTGTAATAGACCTAGTGTATATGATCACATGCCTCCAAATATGATTTTTAACTCTATAATAGACCTGGTGTATATGATCATATGCCTGCAAACCTTCATTAACTTTAACAACAAGAGACTAGCATTTTCATCATTTTTTAGTCTCACATGACTAGTTTTGGATTAGTCAACAACCCTAACCTGAAATAATCATAACTATGTACCTGTAATGAATAAAGATCTGAATATGATATACAATGTTCTTCAATTTTTTTTATGCAATTCCTCCAGGTGTCACTACTTGGAACCTCTTAGAAAATGAGTTATAGGAAAAATGACATACCTTGATGAATTCTGGCTTATTCTAGAGAACGACCTTGTAGAGCATGCCCCACACAAAATATTTGTTGAATGGATCTGAAAATGTTACACAACATACTAAATAATTTACTATAACCAACACATTTGGTCTTATTGAATTTGGATCTGTTATGAATAAGTTATGATGGTTTTACCTGAAACATTTGTTTTAGACTAGTTTCAGGATTAGCCACAAACCTTATTTTCCACGGAGTGTAACTCCAAAAATACAATGGCCCACAAGCTGGATTTTTTACCATGGATACTTGGATATGTTTCTTTAATGGAATATCAATTTCCCGGTCTGAATTATTCTATAAAAAAAGTTATTGTGAAAATGGTGAGATGACCTATACATATCATACCTTAGAAAACATCATCAAAATAATTTTTTCTCTCTTGAATTCCAGCCTTATTTTCTTCACCTTCCCTTTGAAATTTGGCCTAGATATCCTTTGGTTACCTCAGACACCTATAGATATTCAATATGCTCAAGTGTAATCTAAATGAGAGAGACTTGTCTCTTATTTATACTCCCTAAGTAGCTTCCTTAAAAACATCTTCTAAGTCACTTTGTCCACTTTCCTTATTTTAAGGTTAACCCACTTCTAATTTCTCCATTAAATTTATTATTCAAATAGTTTATTTTGTATTCACTTTGAATTATAGTACATTCATCACTTCACTTTATTATTTACCTTCTAAAATCTCTTAAACCACTTTGACTACTTTGACCTTTTGGGGCTTCTAGATGACATATGAGGGTCCTCCAACTTCGTAAGGCCATAACTCGCAAAMCGTGAGGAGTTATGTGAMATTCCACAAACCAACAGAAAATGAATGACATGTAATATCCATATAGAATATTATTACCTRCAAATATACCAAAACTAATACCATTATCCATCAAACAAACTTGGGTCCATTATCCAAACCTRGGTTCTCCAACTTCTCATGGCCATAACTCTCTAATCGTGAGGCGTTATGTGACGTTCCACATACCACCAGAAATGGAATGACAATCATTGTCCATATAGGATAGTTTCACTGACAAATTCACTGACCTTCATCTCATTATTCCACAAATAAGCATGGGTTCTCTAACCATACTTCTAGGATAACTCAATCTGCAAAGCGTCTTCCTGTGAGAGATTTCACCATAAGGGGACCACTTTGGAGTTCATCCATTTGTACTTATTATCAACCATGACAAGACAATAATGAGTCATATTTACATCAAATAAATGTGGGCTCATTACCCAAACCTTTGTGCTACCAGGATTTCTTCAAGGGTTAACATCAATGATAACCAACCTTAATCAACAATCTCCCCCTTTGGAATTGATAGCAATACTCTGATGCAAAACTGAGATTATGTCATGCAATACTGAATTCATATCACTCATTCTCCCCCTGAAAACATGCCTCTGTCCTCTGCATCTCTGTGACCAATGCTCCCTCTGGAACCATGCCTCTGTCCTCTACATCTGATGAATCTCTCCCCCTTTGTCATTGATGACAAAGGTATCTTTCCATCCGAGGTTGCTCCCCCTAACTGAATTGTCCTCTTTATGGTGCTTCCTCGTATACATCTAAGACATATAAGATAAGCATTCAAAAGCATTCATTTTGGAGTAGAAATAACTCTGAGTCTCTGGCGAAGATACTCAAAGGCTTCCCGTGGAAGTGGTTTTGTAAAGATGTCTGTCACTTGTTATTTTTTGCCCACATACTCAACTCTAATGTTCTTTTCTACAACCTGCTCCCATAGAAAGTGATACTTGATTGGAATGTGCTTCGTCTTGGAGTGCATCACCAGGTTCTTTGAGATATTGATGGCACTTGTATTATCACAATATATTGGAATGTGCTCATCATACTCAACCTGTATATCTGTCATAGTTTGTTTCATCCAAAGAACTCGTGTACAACATGATGTTGTTGCAATATACTCTGTCTCGGTTGTAGATAAAGATATTAATGATTGTTTCTTGCTTAGCCATGATATTAAACATTCACCCAAGCAGAACGTTGCTCCACTGATGCTTCGTCGGTCATCAATACAACCTGCCCAATCTACATCTGTGTAGACAATAAGTGATAGATCCTTTCCTTTTTGATACCATAATCCAAACTCTTATGTTCCTTTGAGATATCTGAAAATCCTCTTCACTGCTAATACATATGATTACTTTGGTGATGCTTGAAATTGTGCCACCTCTCCAATTGTCTGCAGTACATCTTGTCTGGATGTTGTCACATATAGTAGGTTGTCAATCATTGACATGTATTGCCTCTGATATGTAGACTTTGAATCATCATCTTTGCTCAACTTGCAATTGGTTTGCATGGGAGTGATAACTAGTTTGAAATCTTCCATTCCGAACCTCTTTAACATTTCTCTGATATACTTGATTTGAGAAATAAAAAATTCTTGGCTGATTTGATATATCTAAAGTCCCTGAACGAAGGATAGTTCTCCAAGTAACGACATTTCAAATTCATTTTGCATATCCTTTGCAAATTTCTAGCTTAACCTATCATCATCACTATAAAAAATATTATCATCAACATAAACTTCAATTAATAAAATATTACCCTGACTTACCTTGATGTAGAGGTTGTTGTCTGCACTTCCTTTTCTGAACCTTGTCTGTTGTAGATACTTATCCAGTCTATAATACCATGCTCTAGGAGTCTGTTTTAGACCGTACAAGGCCTTCTTTAATTTACACACATAATCTGCGTTCTCTGACAACTGAAATCGTTCTGGTTGTTCAATGTAGATTTCTTTTTCAAGTTCCCCATTCAGAAAAGCTGATTTTACACCTTTCTGATACACTTTAATATTTTTGGAGCATGCATAAGCTAAAAGCAAACAAATTGCTTCCATTCTGGCAACTAGAGCAAATGTCTCTTCAAAGTCGATTTCTTCAATCTGTGCACATACCAATCTAGCTTTGTTCCTTGTAACTTGTTCATCTTCATTCAATTTATTCTTGAAAATCCATTTTGTGTCGATCACATTCTTATTCTTTAGTCTTGGAATCAATTCCCAAGTGTCATTTTTCTCTATTTTATCCAATTCTTCATCCATGGCCTTATTTCAAAATTCATCCTTGTTGGTTTCTTCAAAACAATTTGGTTCAATTGTAGATAAGAGTGGTAGGTGTGTTTGTTTTGGTGAACATATTCTTCTTCTAGTCTCAACTCCTGCATTTTTGTTTTCGATAATCTGATCTGAAGGATGATTCTTCTGTACTCGTATGCTAGGTGTCTTTGGAGACACTTATTGAACTTGTTCTTCTGTTTCTGTCGGATTCTCTCCATCTTCCTCTTCTACTTCTTTTTCATCTTCTATTTTTCCTTCGAAAAATTGTTCCATTGATTTATTTTCTTCTTCCTTTGATTATGTTCTGCCTATTTAATCAATTGTTACATTGATGTTTTCCACAACTTTGTTCAATCTCATATTGTAACACTTGTATGCTTTCCTTGTACTTGAGTAACCAACAAGTACTAATTTCTCCACACAAGGGTCAAACTTTTTCATTCTGCCATCTTTTCTTTTGATGTAACATTTGCTTCCAAAAACTCTGAAGTGCTTCTCATTTGTCGGTCTTCATTTCCATAGCTCGTAGGGAGTTTTGTCAGTGTTGTTTCTAAGCATTACTCTGTTTTGAATGTGAACTGTTGTATTCACTGCCTGTGTCCAAAATATATCTGTTAATTTGGAATCCACTAGCATTGTTCGAGCCATTTCCTGTACTATCATGTTCTTTCTTTCAACAACTCCATTCTGTTGAGGTGTCCTAGCAACGGAGAATTGTCTTTTTATTCCATGACTGATGCAGTAGTCCATAAATTCCCTTGAATTGAACTCTCCTCTATTATCAGATCTCAAGCATTTGATTTTTGAATCCATTTCATTTTCAACCATTTCCTTGTAGATCTTAAAGTTTTCAAAAGCTTGTGACTTATTCTTGAGAAAACAAACTACAATCATTCTTGTATAATCATCAACTAATAACATAAAATATTTCTCACATTTTAAACCCTTTGTTGTAGTTGGTCCAACTAGATCAGTGTGCACAATTTTCAGTGGTTTTGTCATTGAATATTCCTTTGATTTGAACCTGGTCTTTGTTTTCTTTCCTTGTTGATAATGCTTGCATAAAGTATTGGTTGGTTTCGTGATCTGGGCATTTCTCCGACTAATTCTATTTTGTTGAATTTGACAAGGTTATCAAAATGTATGACTCATTCTTTTGTGCCATAGCCAACTTTCATCTTCCTTTCATAGACAACACTTTTCATTTCCAATTTCACTTAACACATATATGTTTCTTGAAGTTCTTGCAGCTGTAGCAATCAATTTTCCTGAATCTTTTTTTCTTATCTCACACTTTTGTGAATCGAAAGTAACTTTATAACCTTGCTCACACATTTGACTCACACTTAGAAGATTATGTTTCATATCTTCTACTAGTAGAACATTTTTTGCCTTAGTATTCTTGTTCCCAATTCTGACTGTGCATTTTCCAATGATTTTAGCCGAATCATCATTTCCGAAGGAGACTAATCCATCTTTTTTCTTTCTTAATGTAAGAAACATGTCTCTATCACCTGTCATGTGTTTTGAACAACTACTTTCAACATACCAACCACGTTTCTTCTGCTTAGCTTGTAGAGCGAGTGTGCATTCTTCATTGCTATATTGATTTTTCTTTCTTTTCCATGTCCTTTTATGAGGTTCTTGTCTGTGACTGTTGTTATTTTGTTGCGGTTCTCTAGGAGGGGCTATCATTCTGCAATATTTGGCCATGTGTCCAAAGTTGTTACATTTGTAACATTCCACTTCAGTGCTCAAAGATTCAAACATGTTGTAACTTCTTCTTTGTGTTTCACTAGGCCTTCTTAGATAACCCTTTTGTCTATGACTTTCAAAGTTGTTTATGTTTATGTTGTTAGCTCTGCAATTCACAGATTTATGTTCAAAATTATTACATGCATAACATAAACCAAAAAATATAGTTTGATATCTGGGAGTTGAAGGTCTTCTGAAAGGAAGTGCTCTTATGAATCCTTCTTCTTCTTGAGGCCTATCTGTCCATTGTTGATTCTGAAATCTGAATCTTCTTGGTGGATGAATGTTCATGTAATCTTCCTTGTATATCTTCATATCCCCTTTGATTGTTTCTGCATAGATTTTTGGATATGTTTCTTGATCTGTTGTTTTGGAGCTCGATCCCTTTTTTGTCTCATTGTATCCAAGTCTGGTCTTGTCAAGATGAGATTTTTTACTATTGATAATGTCATCCAAAAGTTTTGAGTTATTCTGCATATTTTTCTTTTGAATATCCTTTCTTAATGTGACAATCTCTGCTTCCAAATTTCCAATGTTCCCGTCTTTTCTTCTAGTTGTTCTTTGAGTGCTTCTTCAATTCTTTTATCTTCTTCTATTTGAACCTTCAAATTTATGATCATTTGTTCTAGTTCTAGTTCTTAAGTATCTTCTTTCTTGTCTAGTTTCGCTTGTAGTTTCTTGTTTTTCTTATTTTCTCTTATGATAACTTCTATGGCAGACATCAATTCTTCTCGGTAGTCAACTTCTACCTCTTCAATTTCTTCTTTGAATTCTTCATATTATTCTTCAACTTATTCATTTTCTTCTTCTAAGTCTTCTTTATCAGATTCTTCTACTGCCATGAATAGAACTCTTCTTGTCTCACTGCCACTGACTTCATCTTCATCTGATGATGAGATGTCTTCTTTGGTACATAAGCTTTTCTTGAAAACTGTCTTTGTAGTTCTTTTGTCTTTATATGTTTGTTTGCCTTTTGAGTAACCTTCATCATTTTTCTTTTTCTTATGAGGACATTTGTTAGCAAAATGACCAATACCATCACAATTAAAACAAATTAAAGGAAGCTTACCTCTATACCTACTGTCAGTTCCCTTGTTCAGTCTTTTGACGAAGTTAGCCACTTCTTCATCATCTTCCGACACGTCACTGTTGCTGCTATGTTCTTCTTGTTGCTTTTCCTTTTGATTTGATCTTTTTGATGCTTTGAAGGTTGCTTCTTTTACATCTGGATTTTCTTGTTCAGTTCTCATTTCATATGATGTGAAGATTCCATGCAGTTCGTCCATGCTTATTGAGTTTAGATATGATCTTTCTTCTAGTGATGATATCTTAGGGTCAAATCTCATAAGAAGAGATCTTAGTACCTTTTGAACAATTACAGATTCTTCGATTTCTTCTCTCAATCCTATGATTGCATTCATTGTTTCATTGACTCGTAAGAAGTAGGTTGCAATATTTTCATCTTCCTTCATCTTTAGTTGTTCGAACTGACCTCTGTAAGTTTGAAGCTTTGTTGCTTTGACTTTTGAATCTCATTCATAAATATTTCGAAGCTTGTCCCAAATCTCTTTAGCGGATTTACAATGTGCAACTTTGGTGAATATCGTTTCACTGAGACCATTCAAAAGTGAATTTGTGGCTTTGGAATTATTCTGACTGAGTTTCACTTCTTTTTCATTTGTTGGTGGAATTGTTGGTGATGTGTATCCATCTACAATTGATTGGAAAATTTCAAATACATGTGCCTGTATATATGTCTTCATCCTTATGCTCCAAAAAACATACTTTTGTCCATCAAATTGTGGTATTCCATTTTTATACAAGTTGTTTATCTCCATGATCTACCTTTCAGTGGTTAAATTGATTTCCGAAGGAACCTGCTCTGATACCAATTGTTGGATTACTAAGAGGGGGGGGGAGTGAATCAATAATAGAGAAATTATAATAGATTTAACCAAATAATCCAAGTGTTATATCAATGTAGAATTATCATCCAATAATGAGAAATGAACAAATGAACAATCATACATATACACAGTACACCAGATTTTTACGCGGAAACCCAAAGCGGGAGAAAACTACAGAATGTTTTTTCTTATATGTCTTGAAGAATTACATTAATTGGAAGCACCAACTTCCTTTGTTTTTCAACTGCAACTAGAAGGAGGCTCCAACCCTGTAGTTTCTCAGGCTACAATCTGAGGGAAGCTCCAACTCCCCAATTCTCTGGCTACAACCAGAAGGAGGTTACAACCCCCTATGTTCTCCGACTACAACCACCTGTCCTTGCCCCGTCCAACCGCCCTGAAGTAGAAGTAGAATGATAGAACCATTGTCACACTATCACTGTGAGATATGTTGTTGTAAACTTGTACCAATAAACTTGAACCATGCATCAACCATGAATCAACCTATACCTCAACCTATAATCAACCTGTACCATAAACAAGTGCATCAACCATGTTCCAACTTGTACCAAACAACCTGTAATCAACTTGTATCATAAACAAGTACATCCAACCATGTACCAATCATATTTCAACTACTCATCAACTATGACTCATCAATATGTACCAACATCATCAACTATACACCTCATGTATGTGTCAACTCATCAACTACTTGTCTCAACCATGTACCCAACATGTACCTCAACCAAAAGCCTTCATCATTTTCATCATCCAAATATGATTTGTAACTCTATAATATACCTGGTGTATATGATCACATGCCTACAAACATTCCTTAACTTTAAAAACAAGAGACTAGCATTTTCATCAAACTTTTCTTTAGTCTCACATGACTAATTTTGGATTAGTCAACAACCCTAACTTGAAATAATCATAACTATGTACTTGTAATGAATAAAGGTATGAAAATTATACACAATGTTATTCAATGTGTTTTATGCAATTCCTCCAGGTGTCACTACTTGGAACCTCTCAGAAAAGGAGTTATAGCAAAAATGGCATACCTTGCTGAATTATGGCATATTCTAGAGAGCGACCTTGTAGAGCGTGCCCCACACAGACTATTTTTTGAATGGATCTTAAACTGTTACACATCATATTACAGATTGTAATCTAACCAACACATTTGGTCTTACTGAATTTGGATATGTTATGAATAAGTTATGACGTTTTTACCCGAAACACTTGTTTTAGACTAGTTTCAGGACTAACCACAAACCCTATTTTCCACGGAGTGTAACTCCAAAAATACAACGACCCACAGGATGAATTTTTTACCACAGATACTTGCATATGTTTCCTGAATGTCATAGCAATTTCACGGTCTGAATCATTCTAGAAAAAAAAGTTATTGCGAAAATGGTGAGATGACTTGTAAATAATATACCTTAGAAAACATCATCAAAAGAATTTATCCTCCCTTGAATTCCGACCTTCTTTTTTTCACCTTCCCTTTGAAATTCGGCTTAGATATCATTTGGTTACCTCAGACACCTATAGATATTCAATATGTTAAAGTGTAATCTAAATGAGAGAGACTTTCCTCTTATTTATACTCTCCAAGTAGTTTCCTTAAAAACATCTTCTAGGTCACTTTGTCCACTTTTCTTATTTTAGGGTTAACCCACTTCTAATTTATCCATTAAATTTATTATTTAAATAATTTATTTTGTATTCACTTTGAATTATAGTACACCCATCACTTAACTTTATTATTTACCTTATAAAATCTCTTAAACCACTTTGACTACTTTGACTTTTTGGGGCTTCTAGATGACATATGAGGGTCCTCCAACTTCGTAAGGTCGTAACTCTCAAACCGTGAGGAGTTATGTGACGTTCCACATACCACTAGAAATGGAATGACATGTACTATACATATAGAATATCATTACCTACAAATATATCAAAACTCGTACCATTATCCATCAAACAAACTTGGGTCCATTACCCAAACTTGGGTTCTCCAACTTTTCATGGCCATAACTCTCTAACTGTGAGGATTTATGTGACGTTCCACATACCAACGGAAATGGAATGACAAGCACTATCCATATATGATAGTTTCACTGACAAATTCATTGACCTTCATCTCATTATTCCACAAATAAGTATGGGTTTTCTAACCATACTTCTAGGATAACTCAATCCGCAAAACGTCTTCCCGTGAGGGATTTCACCATAAGGGGACAACTTTGGATTTCATCCATTTGTACTTATTATGAACCATGAAAATACAATAACGAGTCATCTTTACATCAAAGAAACTTGGGTTCATTACCCAAACCTTTGTGTTACCGGGCTTTCTTCAAGGGTTGACATCAATGACAACCAACCTTAATCAATAAGAAATCCCCACATGGTTATCTCGCAACCCCAATGAAGCATAGTTTCTTTGATCCTCCAGCATCCATACTAATTAGAAAACCATCCATGTTGAGCTATTACCTACACTTTATTCCTTTTAACTTTTAAGATACAATTTCTTCAAACCAATAAATCAATTCATTGTTTAACTGCAAAGATTAACAACTGGTCATCCTAAGGACATACTTCCATCTAACAAGACACCTAGGTACCCAACCATGGTGCTCGCCAGTTCTTAATAAAATTATTCAAATTGCGGAATGCATTTGAGTCAAATATTACACTTTGACCTCTTTGATATGATTTTGAGATTCATCATCATTTATTTTACAAACCAACGATAATGCTAATATATTTAAAATAGTTAACAAAATCCCTTCTCTTAAAACTTAATATAATTATTTTCTCTATTTTCAAAATAAAAGTCTGCCCAAAAACATAAGCCATGCATACATGCCCACACGTTGCACCTTTCCCTCTCTTTCCGATCCGCAAAAAGCGTGACTCCATCTCACTAGATCTAGGAAGCTTCCCGAGTTTATCAATACTCTATGCAAGGAGGATTCTCATACAGGTAACACAAGGCATCCAAGGCAATGTAATGCACATACATCATGGAACATGAGAAGAGATTGTTTCTCTTCAAAGTAGGCAACATCTCTACTCTCTAGAGCATTGACCAACGCCTCAATCACATACAATTGCAAATACCAATGTTTGGGCAAGAGGTTTACATTAGAATGTGTATGAACGAGAAGTCCACCTATAGTTGCAATTTATATCACTCCTCCTAATCTCTAACATCTTCTTCTATACTTTCTACCTAAATGTTTACATATCTGTAAATCTTTCATGACACGTCTAATAATTTTTTAGATCGCCTTTGTCTCCTTCTGCAGTGTGAGAAAAAACTCTTTCAAATCACTTGTATCAAAATCTCGTGTTCAACTAATCAGATCAACAGAGATGAGTGGCTTACTTATTTGACGACTATATTTTGTGTAACACATCGATACCACATAGATCTTCACATACAACGACTCAAGTGACAACACACATACAAACATGCAGTAGCAATCACTCACATGGGAAACTATATATTCTCACACACTTTGAGATAATCCTACATATGTAGAAAGGATTAGAACTGTGGAATTTGCACGATCGCAACCCCCTTTCATTAGAGAGTCAGGGCTATACCAACTCTGATATCATAAAAAATGAGAGAGTAGACGTGGTTTCTATCACATAAAACTAAACCGAATATTTTGGTAATTCAATGATGCATTACACACACACACACACACACACACACACACGCACATTAATTTTGGCCTTAAGATAGACTAACTATCTTAGCCATACAATCAGTGAGTTGAGAGAATATCTCAACCACACACCCAATCTAGAAGCCAAGTAAGTTGAACCAAATCTCTCAAATTCAACTAATTAACAAACTCCTAAATATTAGCATCTATCCACTCACATAGAGAATAATCTCTATATTACAATAACCAAATTCAATAATAAACATCAACATTTGCATATAATGACAAATTACACATTAAACTAAGACAAATAGGAGATATAATTCCAATACCCCTACCCCTACTTCTACCACCCCTTTAAAATCTCAATTTATTATAGTACATCAATTGGTTAGAGAATTAACAAAAAAATCAATTTTAAAATGTTGGTTTTTTAAATGGAAATATTGCATATAAGATTATTTTGGTTTAAAAATGCACATAAGAATTTCTACAATCAAAATTGTAACATTAATTTTTTTGGAATACAATTTTGTTGAACACAAAGTAAAGATTAATTCACATTTTGGGGTTAATAAAAATTATTTAATTATTGCTTAGCAAGTTGACACATGAGATTGATGTTTTGGATAACACAAAGGAAGATTACTTTACATTTGCAATTTGAAATTATTTATTATTGCTTAACATTATTTTAGTTTTACAAATTGAATAATAAATTCAATTTTAAGTTTTGTGTGGCAATTATTTAATAAAGGTAAGATATTTTTGCATAGGAGAAACACTACATCTTAAATTATTGTTTCACTTCATTCAGAATATCCAAAACAATATTCATGAAATGTTCATTAAAAATATTGGAAAAAAACTTCAAAATATTAAAAAAATATCTTATTCAATAATGTTTATTCAAAATATTAAAAAATAAAAGACCACAAAATATGAAACAAAATGTTTTTTTTTAATATTTTACCAAAACAATAACATATAATAAATCCATAAATATCTAACAAAAATATTCATAAACAATTTTTTACTAAAATAATCACATTAAGTAAATTCATGAACAATTTTTTACTAAAATAATCACATTAAGTAAATTCACAATTATAGAATAAATTCGAAGCAACTCTAAGACATTACAATATTGGTATATTGTACTTTTGTTCCACATAAATACACCTACATAACATGCCCTGCCCATGAGAAGGAAAAATAAGAACAAGAAGATTTTTGCAAAGGAAGAAAACTTCACCTCAACTACCAAAATATTGGGTGAAAAATATATAAAATACCAAATAAAATACATCATTACAACTTTTACCAAAATAATAATTATACAATAAATCCACAATTACCAAAATAATAATTATACAATATATCCACAATTGCCTAACTAAAGAGCCATTAGCATTTTTTACCCATATAATTGTATTTAATTAATTCTTGTTTGTTAAATAGAAAGAGGAGATTTTATGGTTGTGGATGCAAGTCCAAAATGTTACAATATACACACATTCTAGTGTTGTTTCATAGATATGTTTACACAACACATCTTAGAAGAAGAAAAAAGAGTTAAGCAAGTATACTCACTATACAACCAATTAATTAATCATTATGTAAAAAAATACCATTCCCTTAAAACTACTCCATTAACATATAGATTATAATAACTTAATATTTACATAATCAATAAAAACACAATGATGATAATTAACTTTATTTTAAAGAGTACTTAACATATTCATGAAAATTATATATATATATATATATATATATATATATATATATATATATATATATATTAAAGATAGTACCTGCTATATTAAGTTATTAAAGAAATATTGACAAAATACATAGAGATATAGTCGTTCTGAGCGATCAAAAATGTTGTTTTACCGGAAACCAATATAGTTTGGAACATTGTTTTGTCCTCTGTCCTGCCCGAAGGAAACTAGGACAGATAGCTATAGTTCAAGTTTACATGTAGCAACAGCATGATTAAACATAAAACAAACTAGCATAGGAGAACTTAGATACCCGGTGACCTGTCGCCCTTGCCTGTCTGCCACGTGGACCTGACTGGGATGGTGAACGACTACGCACAGAATGGACACTTCCTCTTTGCTAGAGCGTTGGAGTACGCATCAAGGAGCAAGTCCAGACATTGTCCCATGAGAAGGGCTTTGTGCTCTTGGTTTGCCATGTGGCATCTGAGTTCGAACACCAAATCCAGATGCTCTACACGGAGGAGTAAACCATGCAATTCATGATTACCTACGTCATCGAAGATTTCGTTCCCCACTTCCACGTTCATCCCAGCTCTGGCCTCGATCGCATTCAGTCCTGCACCGACCGCATCCTCCTTCATCCCTGCTCTGATCTCATCCGCGTTCCTTTCTGGGCAAGCATTGTCCCAAGCCTCGTCCTCGTTCGTTGCCTTCTCTGCATGGATGGTGGGGCTGTAGTCACACGTCCACGGTATCTCTTCAACGATACAAACATGGAATTCGTCTGTCGGCTCGTCTTTAGGACCGCTACCAGCCTGTAAATCCGGCGCCATGGCTTGGGGTTCCAGGGTGGTCACTAATTCCTCCAGGTACGACGTTTCGTCAACATAGCAAGTTGGAAACTCGTCCGCAACGCCTCCCTCCAGACTGCTTCCAAGCTCAATTGCCATGGTATGGATGCTACACTCTGTCCCAGGCTCAACAATAATGACATGTAGTGCCAATTGGTCAACACGTGCCCTCTATCGGAGAATAGAAGTCACAATCAACAAAGCACACTCCAGGTATGAAAACCCAATATTAATAACTTCAATAAAATATAATAATATAATTGTCCTTATAAATAAAAACCAACCACTATAATAAATGATGATAATCAACTTTACTTCAAAGAATACTTAACATATCCCACGAAAACCCAATGTTAATAACCTCAATAAAATATAATAATATAACTGGCCTTATAAATAAAAGCCAACCACTAATAAATACACGTATACAAGAGCTATGACATATGCATGTATCCAATACCAAACCGACAAGTATGCTAAATCTTAGCAATTATGTGATTAAATTTCATATTATAAAGTTTCTTTTATTAAATCAAGTATGATGCTAGCTCGGTTGGAAACTCGGGGGGCCTACTGGCCTCGTGGGATCCATCTTTCTTTGATTTCTTTCCTTCGCTCAGCCCAGGTGGTATTCTACTTTCCGGTTACTGTTTTGAGCTAAAGGCAGACATCAATCTGCTCAATGTTTACGGGCCTTGTACTGATCGTAAAGTTTTTTGGAATCGAATTGATGACCTGGGGATGTTGGCTGCTAAAAATCTTATCATGGCTGGTGACTTCAATCTTACAACTAGCGCAGAGGAAATTTGGGGAGACAGGGCGCAGATCGACCCTCTCCATAGCTTTTTTAACCACATCTTCCACAAAAATGCCTTAGTTGATTTGCAACCAGCGGAGCTTCTTCCCACCTGGAGAAATGGGAGAACAGGCACTGCGAGTATTGCCAAACGCTTAGAACGTATTCTAATTGTTGAAGACCTGCTAGCGCCCTCGTGTAGCTATCGAACGTGGGTAAATCTCCCCTATCTCTCAGATCATGCTTCAATTTGTTTACAGTTAGGTACTGGCCGTTTTGGTAATGGACAGTCGTTTAAATTCAACTCTCAATGGCTGAGAGAGGCCTCATACAATGCTCTGGTCAGATCGGTTTGGACCGATACCACCTCCACGTCGTCGGATGACCCTTAAGGCAACCTTGCGATTAAACTGTCCAGAACAAAAGCCCGATCCATTCAGTGGCTAAAAGAGAAGAAACGTGTTGATCAGGCCGACTTATTCAGGATCGAGCAGGAGCTCGACCTCCTCTTTCGACACAAGCTACATGTACCTAACTCTTTTGATTCTGATTTAAAAATAAAAGGCCTAGAGGTAGAGCGTAATGCTCATTTGCAAGCGGATGAAGAAAGATGGCGGATAAAAAGTCGGATGACCTGGCTTGCTTCTGGTGACAAAAACACCCGCTTTTTCCATAGATTTGCAAGTGCCAGGCGTGCCAAAAAATTCTTATGGGACATTGAGGATGCGGATGGGCGTTCACATTTTACACAGGAAGGTATAAAAAGCGCAGCTTTCAACCATTACAGTTCCTTTTTCAAAGCTCCCCCTGCTACTGATCTAGCTGCACAATTAGAACTTGCCAGCCATTTTCCCAAAATGGTCACCACCGAAGAAGCCTCAGCTTTGGAAGCGCCTTGCACTAAGGAAGAGTTGTTTGAGGTGCTTAAGGGCTTCAAAAAAGAAAAAAGCCCCGGACCAGACGGCTGGTCTGTTGAATTTTACCTGCACTTTTTTTATCTATTGGCCCAGGATCTTTTGGACGCGGTGGAGGACTCCAGAGTCAGAGGTATCGTCAACCCACAGCTCAACAAAACCTTCGTGGTTCTGATCCCAAAGTCGAATCTGTCCAAACATTTTCAAGACTTCCGCCCTATATCCCTCTGTAATCTATGCTATAAACTCATTTCCAAGATAATAGCAAGAAGAATCCGTCCCTATCTGTCCTTGGCCTTATCCGATGAACAGCTAGGCTTCCTAAAAGGAAGACAAATCCTCGATGATGTTGGAGTTGCACACGAATGTATTCACAATTTAAAGACAAGAAAACAACAAGCCGCTCTTCTAAAGCTGGACCTAAAAAAGGCCTTTGATTGCATTAACTGGAATTTTCTTCACATGGTTCTTCTGCAGTGTGGGTTTGGCCTTATCATCACCAACTGGATTCTGGGATGCATATCTTCAGCTACTTTAGCTATTCTTATTAATGGGGAAGCTACCAGATCATTCCACTGCGAGAGAGGACTCCGACAAGGATGTCCTCTCTCTCCTCTTCTCTTCATTCTGATACTGGAGGGGCTTAGCATCTTGCTGAAAACCAAACAAGCGGAGGGACACCTAACAGGCATAAAAATCTCGGGGAGGCTACATATCCTTCACTTACTTTTTGTTGATGACGTGTTGATCCTGACGTTGGCTGATCCGAATGAATGGGCACTTATCCACTCCATCCTTAACTCTTTCTGCACAGCCTCCGGATTGGAGATCAATCTTCAAAAATCCATCTTCCTTATTTCCAATTCACAGGTGAACTCTCTATCGGACACGACAACACTGTTTGGCATCAAAGCTCTTGATCTGGACAAGGGTTTTTCATACCTTGGTTTCTTTTTAAAATCTTCCAAAAATTCTAGTAAAGATTGTCATTGGATTCTGGACAAATTCAACAGCAAAATTCAACATTGGTGCAACAGATTTCTATCTTTAGGTGGAAGATTTGTGCTAATAAAATCTGTACTGGAAAGTCTCTCGGTGTACTGGATGGCGCTCTCACACATCCCGGCTTCGATCCTGAAATCTCTTCGACAATGGATTTTCTCTTTCCTTTGGTCAGGAAGTAAAAAAAACAAAGGTTATCACCTTTGCAATTGGGCCTCGATCTCAAAACCAAAATCACTGGGGGGCTGGGGTCTTAGACACTTACCATTCTTCCACAGGGCGCTCTCGGCCAATACTTTCTGGAGGATTCTTATGCTTCCCGGCCTCTGGGGCTCAGTGATCAAAGCCAAATACTTGCAATCTCTCCCTGTTCACATTTGGATCAGATCGACATCGGATCGCCCCAGCAGCGGATCTTTGATCTGGAAACGTCTTTCATCGACTCTGCCGATTATTCTTCAGTGGATCTCCTGGATTCCAGGTAATGGACAGCAGATTGAAGTAGGCAGAGACTACATTCTTGGCCTGGGTAATCGTGCCCTCCTCTCAGCGCCTCTATTGACACATTTACATAGCAGAAACATTTTTTACCTAAATCAATTCATTTCCCCGATCAATGGGGGCCTGCTCGGCAACCATTGGCTCAGCGGTGAAGAGCTACAGCTGGAGGCCGACTTACACATTGAATGGAAGTGCTATACACAGCTTTTGATGGCTTCGGGCATTCAATTACAGGACAAACCAGACTTTCTTATATGGACTGGAGGGGACCAGTCGGGCACTCTTACAGCAAAAAATGTTTATCATGCGCTTGCATCCTTCCACTGGCCACATGACAAATCAAATCGATTTCAGCAGTTATGGAAGGCACACTGCCCTGTCAAAATAAAATTCTTTATTTGGCTTCTAGTTGAGAACAGAATTATGGTTTGGTCAAATCTTCAGGCTCGTGGATGGGAGGGGCCAAGTCGCTGCTACCTATGTCAAAAGCAATGTGAATCCATTCCACATCTTTTCATCACTTGCCCCTTCGTTCGAGCAGTTTGGCTTTCACTGGACCCTTCGCACCTTTTCTACACAACATGGTCGGGCTCCTGCATCCTAGATTGTCTCCAACGATGGTCCAGAGTCTACAATTCGCTCTCCCTGTTGCCAATCCACCTTCTTTGGCAGGTCTGGAAGTGCAGGAATGTTGCGCTCTTTGATGGGAAGCCTCCATCCGAGTCTCATGTGGTGAATTCTATCCTACAAACGGTAGATATACAACAATCTCAACCACCAAACTTTCCAAAGAGCCGGCACCGTTTTGTTTTTCCTACAGACAGGGTGGTCGCCTGTTTTGATGGAGCCTCTCAACAACAGGGATCTCTCTGTGGTG
>ML785969.1:616259-648574 GCA_009831015.1 Picea engelmannii
CCACATCAGTCTACCCTAAAGGGTTCACTAGGGATGCCATCCACAAATGCGGTGATGCATCCCTTGGTTTTTCCCTGGGAGGTTTTCCTTGCAACCAACAAATATTCAGCATAGTTGTGATTGAATTTGTGTAAATCTCAAGTACCTCGGGCCCACTCTAAATTAATTCTAATTGATCATATTCTACAAAAAATTTAATTTGTAATAACAGGCAGTGCATAGTGGCCTTAAGACAAGGTTGCTTGTTGATTGCACCACGTTGGTGAAGCAACGAAGATAATGTAATGTTTTCTGAAAACATTTGAATGTAATATCTCTGGGAACTAAAATATATTAAAATTGAAGGCATCTTCTAGTATTTAAGAAGGTTTTCCCGCCATAAGATCCGCCAAACAAAAATGACAGGCAGCCACAAACGTGTAAAGCATTTAGTAATTCCAACGGCAGCTTTACCCATCATAGAAGGGGCCCTATATATTTTTCTCCCTGAACAAAAGGAACAGTAAATTTTTGTCTTGTTCGGCTTCAGGGTAATTGTACAAAAAAATTCAAAATCTATAAAACAAGCAGAGTTTCTTATTTCATCCTAAACAACAATAAAGCCATATTACTTACACGAGTAAGCTTCGAGGGCGCCTTTAAGAACGCATTCTCCAAGGTTTACATTGTTGAGAAAACCATTTAACCTGAAAATGGTTATTGAGTATTACCATCAAAAGTTCTTCATATAAAGAAATGTATGTCAACAATTTTAAGAACAGAACAATGCTGCATTGAATGTCCAAAAATTCTTTAAAACTTTGCTACATTTGGCCCTTGAAATTGATGCTAGAAGCACATGGAATGGGCCAAGTATCTGCCCCCTCGAAGAATTGAACCCTTATCAGCCTACAACGTCAAGATTAATTACCTTGAAAGAGGAGTGTATTCGAGAAACTTCATCCCTGGTGCTCTTTGGCTGCATAAACACCGCCGTGTTTGACTCTCTCTGCTTTAAGCTACAGAATATGAGAAATTCCGAGATTTTGGTCCTTCGGAACTTTACAAGTCCTTTTGAAGCTTGAAGGCTTCCAAAGCTTTTTCACTGCTATGCCACGGACCTGATCCAGAAATCTATGTCGGAAACCTTTTGTATTAAAGATATGAATGTGTCTTACAAAGAGGAGACGGAGCTAATGGTTGAAAAAAGGAATACTTGTTTTTCTACCTCTTCTTTCTTTGGAAAAAGACGTATATCCCTAACCCTACGTGCACTGGGCTCCTTAGCTTCCACAGAAAATTTTGCAATATTACTGCATCAAAATAGAACTTGGGGAATAAACATTATGAACAATTAGTTCAATTTAACGAACTTTTTGATGAAGTACATGGAAGTGAAATCACAGAACCCTCTATCGGCTAGCAGAAAAGATCTTAATATCTTCGTCATTAAACTGTTTAGAAGTGACCAAACGCAGCTTTTTCACATAAGTTTTCGAAAAATAGCGGAAAAAAAGCGTCGTGAACAAAATCTCACGCACACAAGCAGAAATAACCGACATGAACATTAGAAAACCTTGCAAACGGTGCACCAGTACAAGACACAATAAGCCGCAATTTACATAAAATTTTATAGGAAAAAGCCATTCAAAACTGAATCTTACCAGCATTACCGAAATTCTTAACCTATACACAATCAAAATATAAATACACCAGGCTCATACAGAGTAGTTTGCTGCGAAGGAAAGATCAAAAACTTTCCAGGCAATAATTGGAAAAATAACATGTAAATCACACCAATATCATCCAAGCTTTGCACAAAACATAAAGCATCCGTGATCCTCAACGGAAAAACAGTAAATTGCACAATAAACATATAAATAAATAAACTCATAGTTGACCAAATATTACTGCGAAAATACACAAAATTCCGAAGAATTCGCTATGGATGCAAGGAAAAGACACGAAAGCGTCAGATTCGTTCAAATATACGGAGTAACTACAATTTAAAGGTTATTAAGACGACGGACCAAAATCATACACATAAATAAACCGTGAAACAAAAATAGCCCAAAAAAACACAAACTCGCTTCAATTTTGAAAGAATATAAAGCATATAAGCCCGACATACCAAAATTCACGCGATCCACTGCTGACAGTAAACGAATTCTTAAAAAATTTCACAATATATTTCAAAAATTAACAGAAAACTCCCAAATTACCGGCCTTAACACCAAATTACACAATCCTTCGTAAAATACCTTTCACACGGCCAAAAACTGCAAACTTCAAACACGCAGACGGATCGGATTCTGCACGAAAAAATGAAGTACGTACCGTTGGCTCCAAATCCACCTCTCCCAGAACGACTGCAATGTTCTTCGCATCTACTGTTTCAAAATCTTTAATTAAAATGCAAGAGAAGTCGGGGATCACCGGCTAGGTCCGTTACCGGTCATACCTACGCAAGCAAACGGTCATCGTATGCTCGTGTGAAATAATCGACGGCTCTGGATCGCCACGTGCCTTCAGATTATGGTCTTTGCAGCGAAGTTTCCCGAATTCTGACAAAAGCTTTAGCCGTATCCGCTTCCGTGATTTGAAAAACATTGGAAGCAAGGAATATTCGGACGGAATCTTTCCTCGAGGATTTCGTGCCCTGTCTGAAAAACAATGGAACAGACACGTAATATGACATCGCACAGTGAATGCTATCTTCAATGATCGAGTATGTTGCCAACTGTCGGGTATACATCTACGATATGTAGGCTAACTTGTTCTGACGTGGCAACACTGAGGTCGCAAGATCGAATCTCACCGCAATCCACACCCTATATATGTCACAGAAACTCGTCGGGCTTATCCCCTTGTATATAATTTCCGTCCCCACACCAAATTTCACAGTGCTAATGGCGAGGAAAGGAAGATTTGTTTTTTATATTTTTATACTTAAAAAAATCCGTTTTTGGCATTATATGCATATACATACATTGGTTAAAGATTTACGCATCAATATTAACTTTCAACAAAATTTGTGGTAAATGAAAATTTTACAAATTATTTATTATCTCATAATTATTATAAATATGATTTTAAGATATTATAATTATTATGTACACTCCATAATTAACAATTATAATTTAAAAAAATTATACAATATCGTGGAAATTATAATATATTAATAAAAAGAAAATATAATCAACTTAAAATTTTATACATCAAAATTAATTTTGGATATAAGTAACAATTATAATTTAAAAAAATTATACAATATCGTGGAAATTATGATATATTAATAAAAAAAAAATATAATCAACTTAAAATTTTATACATCAAAATTAATTTTGAATATGACATATTATTTTAAATAAATACAAAGTTTTCAAAATACAAATTTTTTAATAAATAAATATTTTATAAACTATTTATTATTTCACATCAAAATTAACTTTCAATCCGACAAAATTTTTGATAAATGAATATTTTATAAATTATTCATCATTTCACAGGTACGATAAGTATGATATTGTTCCAACACAACACCACACACATTTATATCATTCAAAATAAAAATTAACATAAAACAAAATTTTAATTATAATTTAAGCATTTTGTTTTTGAATTTCTTTTTGAAAATCAAGATATATAATTATTAATAAAATTGTAATTTTTATTATTTATTTAAATTGCATTTTTAATACATAAATAAATTCATAAATTTTAAACTACCATTAATCAAAATGCTTAAAGCTTAGCTTTGACTTTGACTTTATTATAAGTAATTATAAATACATACTCCCCACCTTTTTTTTTAACGATAGAGGATGATCAACAGATTTTCAAAGAGCACTATGTCATTTCTAGAGGATGAAAGGTAATCTTAAGACTTAGTGCTTTAAGGCACTAATCCCAAGGAAAAATTAATGATGGTGAAACATCATCTTTGGCACTTTTCTTTTTGTCAAAACCATTTCATCTCTTAGATATATATTTGGTTAATATTATGATAATATTTTCTTTTTAAAAATTGATCTAGAAGTTTCTAGAATTTACCACTTATCACTCCTTCAATTGTGACAAGTCTTTCTAAGACAGGGCTTTAGTCCTTACGGGCAGGTTCAATTCACCTCCTCCTATTTTATAAATAGGAGTGTTTAGGTAATTATTCAAAAGTTGTTAAATAGCAGTGTTTCAGTGATTGTTGGTTTTTCTTAGGGTCTAGTCATTTATACTCATTTTTATTTTCATTTCAAGGTTAAATGATTGTTTGTTTTTTTTTTATGTTCGGGGTATTTGCAAGGTGTTTTAATGTTAGTTATTTTGAGAAGGAATTGGGTTAGTTATCTTCTGAAGGGATTGGTTAGCTCGGTATATTTATTGATGGTTTATTGAGTGTAGCATGCTAACTTCTACATATTAATAGTTGCCTTGTTTACTTGTGTATGTTGTTATTGTCAATTGTGGAGGAAAGGGAGATTATTAAGGTTGGTTGGTGTAGGTTAAGATGTTTTAGGTGTAGGCTAAGATGGTTTAGGAAAATTTAAGGATGAGCTTGAACCATTATTTTATTTGTTGGTTGGTCTGGTTATCATTTCCATCTCTCTTTTTCTTTAACTTATGGGTGGGTTGGCTTTATTTTATTCCCCCCTTCCTGAAATAGATAGGTATGGTAGTGTTTATGTTATTTTATCAAAATCATGACAATAATATGTATTTGTTGATTTGACTGCTTTTTAATAATTTATTTCTAACTTCATTGTATATTTTCACATATAAACTCTAAAAATTTGCTACCACTTGCAAGAAAATACCTTAGTTGCCCTCTTTGCTTCACCCAAGTGACTGGAAAGCTCCTAAAGACCCATTTCAAGTAGAGAAGCCAATAGGGAAGAAAACAAAGATACATGAACAAACACAACATCGATGTGAAACCTCCAAGATGTGTTTAATTTCTAAATTCCTTCATCGTTTTAAATTCTCAATTAGTAGTGTATGTATTAGTTTCCTCATCCTCACACAATCATTAGTTGTTTGGTTATTAATTTGAAATAGTTTAGCTATTTAAACAAGAGATAAATTGAGATCTTTTTGCACATCACAGCTCTGCAACTTGTGAAGAGATTTGACCTCATTTATATTGGCTTTATAAGATAGTTTCATACTTAAATAATAACAATAACAATAATAATATTGATAGAACCTAAGTCAAAGGAGAAAAATGTGGGCAACACAGAGATTGGGTGATGGTTGGGGTTCCTCTCCATCACACCTATTAGAGTTATCGCCAATGTTAGTGGTAAGGGTTAATCAATATCATTTTTATTTGGTTATTTTGTTAATACTTTAATTTTTATCGTGTTGCCCCTAAAGTGGCTTGTGCAAAAAAACAAAAAGGAACTTGCACATAGATACAAAAGTAAACCCTAAAAATGAAAAAAAAAAATACACTCAACCCTTTTCATTTACTTCTTGCTTTAGTTAGATTTCAATATAGTTAATTGGGGGATATTGTTATGAAAGAATCATGTTATCGAGCCACATGGATGGACTCCCAGTCTTTTGTTTCAAGCATTGTCAATTTCTAGATACTAAGTGCCAACAATAGGGAATCCTCATCAGGGTCCCCTCATAGACAAAATTCCCCTCAATAATAAATGAGTGAGCACCTTGTTTGAACTATCAGTCTCTAATTTTCTTGGACTTTAGTTGAAAGTATTGAATAACTTAGCACTAACATGAATACTACCATTCTCAAGGGTAACTCCAACTAAACTCCCTCATGAGAACCCTAAGTCTCTTCCTTTTTGCAGGTATCTTTCTTGCACTAAAGAAGTTTTAAGAGCCCAAAAGTGCTAGTGACGAGATGGGGCCAACCCCTCCTTCTATGAACTACATGGCATACTTTTTCCTTTCAATTACTTGATCTCTTTGACCGAAAGGTCACCAACTCACTATTTTTATACTTAGTGGTAAATGAATGTTGTGACATAAAATGTGTGTACCTACTCAAGAAGAGCTTTATAATTGAATATTTTTCATTGCTTGCTTAGCAACAAGATAAAATTTTAGCAAAATTTATACTATTAATGATGCATCAATCCTTTTATTAATCCACCCTTTTTCCAAATTTACCACATCCCTTATTACTTCAAGTATGTCTCATAGTTAGTAATCATCACGACTCTATAATCATCAGAACAAGTGACTTGGTTGTAGAAAATTATTTGTTACCCAACCTTGTAGGATTACAAAAAAACATTGTTACCTCAAAGATATTAACATACCAAGTGTCATTCATGTCGTGTGTGTTTGTTATTCTCCATAAAAATGAGTAAGAGATTCTTTCACAAGCTCTTACTCATGTATGATAATTTATAAATTATTCATCAAATGAATATTTTATAATTTATTCATCATTTCACTTCACATGTATGATAAGTATGATATTATTCCAACACAATACACATCTATATCATTCAAAATAAAAATATTAACATAAAACAAAAGTTCAATTATAATTTAAGCATTTTGTTTTTGAATATTTTTTTTAAATTCAAATATATAATTGTTACTGAAATTATATTTTTCCGAATAAATATAAACAAGTCAATGTAAGAAGACTTAATAGAAGAAGAAGATGTAAGACTAGATGAGAAAAGAACGATGAAGACAAGGGGTGAGCTCTGCAACTAGGGTTTCATGCTCTCATGATTCCCCTCGTCTCCTTCATTGAACACCTCTGCAAACACCTGACGCACTCTACACCGAAGCTCTGATCGGCGCAACAAAATGACCATTGAAGGGGGGGCGAAAGCCCCCTTATATCACAATATTGCAGCGAATGATCCGCAGAACTTTCACGCGCGCATGCCATCCTTCGAACCGCCACAACACCTCCAAGAGTACCTGCAGGACGAAACACACGAAGGCACAGGCATGAACATGGATGTAGAGACCTCACATCCAAAAGAAGCTCGTGCCTGGATACTAGGAAAATGCATTCCGCAGACCCCGACGACACCTCAATATATCATAAAAAACAACAGAATAGGAGAGAACACCCAGTTCATGAGGGACCATGCCCTCATAGGTAAGTTCCTAGGCCTTTGGCCCTCAAAAAGAAACCTGGCTCACTGGATCAAAGCCTGGTGGAGCCCCAAGGAAGACTATGAGCTCCAGTTGAGCTCTAAGGGATTCTTCACAGTCATATTCTACAATTTGGAGGACAAAGATCGTGTATTCGAAGGCGGACCCTACTTCTACAACTTGGCAGGGCTATATCTGTGATTCTGGATTGAATGCTTATGCCCACAGAAAGAGAACTTTACCTACGCTCTGGTATGGATTCGTCTCTATTCCTTACCTCAAGAGTTTTGGTTAGAAGAAATCTTATCAGGCATAGGCAATACTCTAGGTATGCATGTCAAGTCCTCAGAAGCCACCAAGCACAGGAAGTATACCTCCTACACCAAAATTTGTGTTTACATGGACATATCCAAAGCCCTCCCAGGCACGATAACCCTAGAATACCAAGATGAGGAATGGGCACAACCCATAGATTACGAACACATACCATTCAGATGCAGAAAGTGCCATGAGCATGGACATCTCTTTAAAGATTGTCCCCTCAACGCCCCCCCAAGCTAGCTGAGGAAGAGAAGCCAAAGGATGGCTTCACTCAGGTGAAGACTCGCAGAAAGCAAACGCAGAAGAAACCAGCCGCTAATAACAGTCGAAAAAATCTCAATACCAACTCCTTCGAAACCCTAACAAATCTACTGGCGGAAGACGAGGTGGAAAACCCCCATAAAGCAATGGGAGCAGATGGCACCAACGACAAGGACAACTGGCAACCAAAGGAGCCCCCTGTTAATGTTTAAGCCATTATTATAGTTCTTTGCATTTCAATAGATAACATCAACATAAAGACAAGATCACTGAGAAATACACAATCACAAGAAACACAACATTTATCCTGGGAAACCCTCTAGGGGAAGAAAACCCGACAAAACTTCCTTATTATAGATAGCCAATACAATGCCAAGAGATAACTCAAACTAATACAAAAGATCCTCTCCCAAAGATGCACCACTCTCTCTCCTTCTTCTCTAACTGCAATTCTGAAACTTGTCTCTCAAATGAGCAAGTGAGTTGTGTGTCTAAGTGAGGCGTTGGCCTCTTTATTTATACAAGACTAGCATGTCTGAAGTGTCTCTTCACTAGCAGGGCCGACTTCTCAAACTGGGTGGTTATAACCACCTTTAATATATTATGGGGCCTCTTTAATATCTGTTGGGGCCGACTTCTTATTCTGCCTATTATAATTATCATTTGACCAATCCACAAAAGGAGATTTGGTCTTATTACAATCGCCGACATGATCAATCCACAATGGGGATTGATCTAATGAATAATATATTAGATAATAATAAGAATACACTTTGCAGTTACATTATTTCAACACTCCCCCTTAACAAGAAGGGTATTCTTCAACAACATCAGGCGAGAGAGAGGTTTGCTTCATCAGCGGCATCAGGAGGGAAACATCATTAATATCATCTTGGAGCACTGACTGGCATATCTATAAATCATTGGAAGTTTTCTTCATTGGCAGGCATCGTCATTCTGAAAGGAATGCAATCATTATCTGCATCAATATGTATTAGTATAAAACTAATACATCATCATCATCACAACACGAGACTGGCTCATCATCATCATATTAGAATGGCTTTACGTCACAACTATCAAGCCAAGAGCACAGTTCTAGTCTCGTCTCATAGTCTTGCTTTACGTCATAGTAATAAAGCTGGAAGCAAGATACTTGTCCTGCTTTACGTCACAACCATAAGATCGGAAGCAGGATGCTAGACTGGCTTTACGTCACAGCTATCCATTCGGAAGCACAGTGCTAGCCTCACCTCATCATCTTGATTTACGTCACAACCATAAGGTCAGAAGCAAGGTATACATCATGCTTTACGTCACAACCATCAGTTCGAAAGCAGGATACTAGACTGGCTTTACATTACAACTATCTAGCCGGAAGCTCAGTACTAGTCTCATCACATCTTCTTGCTTTACATCACAACCATAAGGTCAAAAGCAAGGAACATGTCCTACTTTGCGTCACAACCAACAGGTCGAAAGCAGGATACTAGACTGGATTTACGTCACAACTATCTAGCCGGAAGCTCAGTACTAGTCTCATCACATCTTCTTGCTTTACGTCACAACCATAAGGTCGGAAGCAGGGAATATCCCATCACAACAACTACTGCCCCTTTTGAGGAAGGTCCTTTCGGACTATGCCAAGCTTATCTCGGAAGTACTCAAACTTTACACGAGATAGGGGCTTGGTAAACACATCAGCAACCTGTTCATTCGTGCTAATGTATTGGAGCTTTAAGGCTCCTCTCTACACCATGTCACGGATGTAATGATATCAGATCTCTATGTGCTTCAACCTGTCGTGGAATACAGGATTCTCTGTCATCTTTATGCAGCTCTGGTTGTCACATAGGATCATGGTTGCTTCCATCTCTAGGTCAAATAGACCAGTCAACAATTTTCGGAGCCATATAGCTTCGCAGCTGGCAGAACATGCATCAATGTATTTTGCTTCTGATGTGCTGAGAGAAATGATAGATTGCTTCCTACTCTGCCACGAGATCATAGTTGATCCCGAACTGAAACAACATTCTGAAGTGCTTTTCCTGTCAGAAACACTTCCTGCCCAATCTGCATCAGTATATCCACTCAATGTGAAATTTTGATCTCTGTCATAACTGAGACCACAATCTATTGTACCCTTAAGGTACCTTATCACATGTTTTGCAGCCACTAGGTGAACATGTCTGGGTTCTACCAGAAACTGACTCAAGGTGTTCACGGCAAAACAAATGTCTGGTCTGGTGTTTGTCAGGTACATCAGCGATCCAATAATCTGTTTGTACAGTGTAGCATCAATTAATTCTGACGAAGTGTCAACCAACAGCTTTAGCTTCACTTCCATGGGTGTATTCATGGACTTGCATTCCAGCATGTCGAATCTCTTCAGGATTTCGACTGCATACTTCCCTTGGTTAAGGAAGATCCTCTCTGGACTCTGCCATACCTCAAGACATAAAAAATAATGCATTAGGCCAAGGTCTTTCATTTCAAATTCTGAGGCAAGTCTCTTCTTACATTTGATGATGAGCTTTTCTTCTCCAGTTAAGAATAAGTTATCCACATATAGCAATAATATCACTGGCTCATCGTTCATAACCTTGAAGTAGAGTTTAGAATATGCTTTACTCTTGGTAAAGCCTAAGCTCGTCAAGAAACTGTCTATACGGCCATACCAAGCTCTCGGAGCTTGCTTCAATCAGTATAAGGCTTTCTTCAATTTACAGACATGAGATTTCATGTCTTCAACTTCAAATCCTTGAGGTTGCTCTATATGCACTTCCTCTTCGATGACACCATTTAGAAAGGTTGTCTTTACGTCCATCTGGTGTAACTTCCACTTCATCTTAGCTGCAAGGGCTATGATGGTTCTGATCGAAGTGTATCTGGCTAAAGGAGTGAATGTCTCTTCATAGTTAATTCCTTCTTTCTGAGAAAAGCCACGAGTGACAAATCTTGTTTTATACTTCTCAATACTTCCATCAGTAGCATGTTTTATTTTGAAGAGCCATTTGGAGGATACCACATCTTTACTCTTCAGTCTGGGAACTATTTCCCATACTTCGTTCTTCATTATGGATTGGTATTCCTCTGTCATGGCATCAACCCATTCTTTCCTCTGAATGGCTTCTTCAAAGCAGGTAGGCTCCTCTTCTAGAAGATCACACATCAGAGCCGTATAACTGGAAAATGGCTTTGGTCTTTTCACCTGTCTTGTAGTTCCTTGGGGAACACCGTACTTCTCTCCATCTTGAATAATCTCTCTGGCCCAAGTTAGCTTCCTTTTATGGAGGATCGTCATCTGAGGAGGTTCTTGAACTTCTGATATATCATGGTCTTCTCGAATTTCCTCATCAGGGGAAGTTACAACTTCCCTCACCGGTTCTACGGCTCTGGGAACCTCCCTCACTGCAGTTCTGGGGATTACGAGTTCCTCTTCATATGCTTCTTCAAGCTGACATCTTCTTGATTTCTTGAGCATTGCATCTTCACTAAAGGTCACATCCCTGCTAATCTCAATGTGATGGTGACCTGGTATATAGATTTTGAAGGCCTTGGAGACCTCACAGTATCCCACAAATATTCCCTTCTTTTCTGAAGGTTCCACCTTGTTTCTCTTCTCTTTCGGTATATGAATAAATATTAGGCAACCAAATATTTTGAGATGGTTTACCTTTGGCTTCTTTCCAGTGAACATCTCTTCCGGGGTCTTGAGCCCAAGTGCACTATGGGACAATCGGTTCTGCACATATACAGTTGTCATTGTTGCTTCTGCCCATAAGCACACAGAAAGATCTTGATCATGGATCATAGTCTTCACAACGTCCATTGTCATTATGTTCAGCTACACCGTTTTGTTGGGGATTATAGGGAGTAGTGAGTTCCCTCTTGATCCCAACATCTCTGCAGAAGTTCACGAACTCTTTTGAGCTGTATTCTCCTCCATTATCTGACCTGAGTGTCTTAATCTTTATTTCAGAAAGATTTTCTATCAAGGCTTTGAATTCCTTGAACTTGTTGAACACTTCATCTTTAGATTTCAAAAAATATATCTAGGTCTTACGAGAATAATCATCAATACATAATATACATACCCACTAATGGAGGATGATGGAATTGGGCCACATACATCTGAATGAATGAGTTCTAGGACTCCTTCTACTTTGTTGTTTTTCTTTGGAAATAGGTTCTTGATGTTCTTCCCTTGTGCACATTCATTGCATATGCCTTCATGGTCAACCTTGAGTTCTGGTAAACCTATGACCGCTTTGCATATGTATGGCAGTGCCTTGTAGTTAATGTGAGCTAATATTCTATGCCAAAGTTCACATGGATTCTCAATGGCGTGGGTCATGGCAGCTTCTGAGTGACCCTTTAGCTCATGCAAGCCACCTTCTTCTTTTCCAATGATGATTGCTTCATTTATGGTCTCTCCATTAGCATGTTGCCTTCTGCAACCTTCACTATAGCTTCCTTAGGGTTATTACCTATGACCTGGAGCAAGGTCAACAAAACAACAAGCAATAATATTATCCTTTTGATAATATAAAGCAATAGCACGAACAATCATCACAGTAGCTCCTTTAGAACTATTACTTGTAATTTGTCTGAAGCAAAGATTAAAGGTAAGGAATACAATACGAAATGAGGTCAACACTCTCATAGTGTTGTGGTCAAACATTCCTCCATTGCAACCTGGGACTAACAAACGAGATTCTTCCTAGAGGAGGTGTTAGTTGTATCAGACAAAAAGCATTTACCTCTATATGCTCACATGTTATCAAGTATGATATTTTACAAAGACTACTATCTCAACTATAGTCATCAACTTGTCATGTGTACCTTTGAATCTTATTAACTTGATTAATCAAACCTGGAGCCTTGTTCTCATGAATGAGTGCTTGCTTTTCTTTCGAATCTCCTTCACTCAAGATGACGAGTGCTTTCTTCAACCTGTCTTCTGTACTAAGACAATACACTATCTTTACATAAGGTTGGGTTAGAGGATAAGTTCTATGATCTCAACTTTTAATCCATCTAATACCTTGACTCAGAAAATGTTAGAATGAAGGTCATAGCTACAACATGCAACATTGATCAATACAACAAATGGATGCATATCAAAATAATCACACCTGGGTTGCATCATTCCTTTGAATGTGTTGGATCTTGAGATCCTTCTGGATCTATGGCAAGAGATCCATTCTCCTGCAAATACTCTTTAAAGTTTAACCATTTAAACATATGTGAGTACATACCTCTAATAACATTTGCAGGTAGTGGCTCCATCTAGCGGCAGCGGTAATCATTACCAACTCTTTAAAAACTTCAAGGGTGACGAAAACTGGTAGTACGACTGCAACTGCAACTGGTACTACAACTGCAACTTAGGGTTTTATGAGGAAACCCTAATTTTTCAAATTTTGAAATTTTGATCCAGGGGATAGATGCGCTGAGCTGAGGCAAGTAAGCTGGTGCAGTCAATTTCAGAAATCCAACTTTTACCCCCCTCAAACTTGATCTACAGATTTCTGGATTGGTGCTTCTGGTTTTCTGGTACTTTATGAAACTAGGGTTTCACTTTCTGGGAGATCTAGCCACTGAAAAGGTGCAATGATGATGCCAAAGTAATCCTTGAGGGAGGGCGCATTTTTCTAGATGGTTTTGGGGCTGAAAATCTTCACCATCAAAAATCCCTAATTTGCATGTACGACAACAATGACGTTTTTCTCTTGCGAAAGATGCTCTCTTTAGCTTGGCTCTGATACCATGTTAATGTTTAAGCCATTATTATAGTTCTTTGCATTTCAATAGATAACAACAACATAAAGACAAGATCACTGAGAAATACACAATCACAAGAAACACAACATTTATCCTAGGAAACTCTCTAGGGGAAGAAAACCCAACAAAACTTCCTTATTATAGATAGCCAATACAATGCCAAGAGATAACTCAAACTAATACAGAAGATCCTCTCCCAAAGATGCGCCACTCTCTCTCCTTCTTCTCTAACTGCAATTTCGAAACTTGTCTCTCAAATGAGCAAGTGAGTTGTGTGTCTAAGTGAGGCGCTGGCCTCTTTCTTTATACAAGACTGGCACGTGTGAAGTGTCTCTTCACTAGCAGGGCCGACTTCTCAAATTGGGTAGTTATAACCACCTTTAATATATTCTGGGGTCTCTTTAATATCTGTTGGGGTCGACTTCTTATTCTGCCTATTATAATTATCATTTGACCAATCCACAAAAGGGGATTTGGTCCTATTACAATAGCCGACATGATCAATCCACAATGGGGATTGATCCAATGAATAAAATATCATATAATAATAAGAATACACTTTGCATTTACATTATTTCAACACCCCCATCCCAGGAAACCCCGAGCTACCCTCTGATCCACCTAGACTCAGGCAAAGAGCTAGATAAGGAGGAAGACATAGTCATGGCAAGGTATGAATAGGGCCTAGCAGGAATAGACCTAGATAGACTTGAAGAAGCTCTCAATAAGAAATATCTACAAACCCTACCTGAAGATCAGCTAAGGAAATTCCACAAGGTTTTTTTGGATTCGTCAGTAGGGGCAACCTTACGACTGGGTATAAGAGGAGACCCAGATCAAAGAAGAAACGCAAAGGAAAACAAAAGCAGAGACATAAAAATGGCACAACAGCTCATCAAGGAGGCTAGCAACTGCATGATCAACTCATGATAGATACAAAATCTCTCGAAGAACTCCTTCTCCCACCCACCAAACTGTTAAATCATAAAAGTAATCACTTGGAACATTAGGGGCCTCAATGGAAGATCCAAGCAAAGGATCCTCTGAAACTGCATAAAAATAGAAGACCCAGACATCCTCCTCCTCCAAGAAACAAAATGCGTGGGACAAACTGCAGAAGAGATCTTCAGAAAATGTTGGTGCAACTGCAACTCATACCACACAGACTCGAAAGGTGCGACATGCGGCCTGGCCATCCTTTGGAACCCAAACTCGGTCATTCTGAACCAAGGCCTCTCAACACTGGGAACTCTCATAGCCCGCTATCGAGCAATAGGTTCAGACAAAGATGGATTGATCACCAATGCTTATGGACCGCAGAACATCTAGGAAAAAGAACTTTTCCTTCAGAACTTAGCTCACCTTAGCTCCATAGCCAATAATAAGAGATGGATAGTGGGCGGAGACTTCAACATGATCCTCACTCTGGAGGAAAAAAGAGGCGGGAAGAAAAGATTGGAACAAGACAACATAAAATTCCAGGAGCTCCTAGACCAACACAAACTGGTAGACATAGAAAATGGCAATGGAACCTTCACTTGGACAAACAAGCACACGGGACCACAACAAAACGCATGTAAGCTCGACCACTTTCTTCTCTCAGAGACCCTTCTCTTGGAAGGCCCTCTAATCGAGTCTAACATCCTCCCAAAAGCAGGCTCAGATCATTGGCCTGTTCAGCTGTGGGTTGACACTATGGCCTCCCCCAAGATCAAACCCTTCAGATTTTAAAATTTCTGGCTTTCACATCCCGACTTCAAAAATATGGCTCGTCTTTGGTGGGACACAATAGAGATTCAGCAGGGAACCAAAATGTACTGCTTCTAGCAGAAGCTCAAATATTTAAAGCAACAGGTGCAAAAGTGGAACAAAGAAGTCTTTGGAAACATCTTCCAAGAGAGAAAACTCCTGGAACAAAAACTCGAAGCCCTACAAAAGCAGGCCATCCAAATCGGATACACCCCAAATCAACAAAAGGAGGAGTAGCACACCAGGCAACAATTGGAAGAAAGGCTAAAACAGGAAGAAATTCTCTGGAGAAAAAAATCCAGAGTTCAATGGCTAAAAGAGGGGGGGGGGGACACAAAATTCTTCCACCGCTCTATGATCCGCATGCGCTTCATCAACCGCATAACCAAGCTGGAAAACGCTCAAGGCAACACCCTGCTCACCCATTAGGACATCACGCAGGAGCTCACTGACTACTACCAAGACCTCCTTTCAAAGCCACTGGAGGACCGCGCAGAGGCAATTGGGAGAGTGACAAACAATATTCCAACACTCATTACCCAGGAACAAAATGAAGCCCTCATGAATCCCATAAGCCAAGTTGAGGTGGATCAAGCCATACAGGAGCTACCCACGGGTAAGGCTCTAGGGCTCGATGGCTTCAAAACGAACTTCTTCCACTCCTGTTGGCCCATGCTAAGGGAACAAGTCTGGAAACTGGTGGAGGAATCATGCAGCTCTGGAAAAGTCCTCCCATCCCTCAATGCCACCTTCCTCACCCTGATACCCAAAGAAGAGAGGGTTACCAATCCGAAAAATTTCAGACCCATAGCGCTCTGCAATGTCATCTACAAAATCATCTCCAAAGTTATAACTCTTAGACTCAAGCCAATCCTCCCCTTCATCATCTCAAAGGAGCAGTTGAGCTATGTCGAAGGAAGACAAATAATGGATAACGTCATTATGGTCCATGAGGTCATTCACTCGCTCAAAAGCACACGCACACCAGGTATGCTTCTCAAGCTTGACCTCTCCAAAGAATTTGAAAAACTAAGTTGGCACTATATAAGAGTGGTCTTAACATCCTTCGGCTTCAGTACCAACTAGATTGATTAGATCTTGAACCTCATCATTTCCACCTTTTTCTCAATCCTTGTAAATGGTACCCCCTCCCAACCCTTTTCCCCCTCGCAGGGTATAAGGCAAGGGGAACCTCTCTCCCCTTTTCTCTTTGTAATAATGGCAAAGGGCATGGGATGTTACATAAAATACTCCATAGGAAATGGATCTCTGCAAGGCCTCCCCCTCCATGGGCTTCAACCTGCGGCCTCACATAGTCAATTTGTAGATGACACCATGCTTATGAACACCCCCACGACGCAAGAAGCCAACAAGCTCAACTCCATCCTCTCTGACTTCATTGACGCCACTGACACCTCCTTCAACCTATAAAAATTGCATCTTTTCTTCTTCAACACCCCCAAGGTCGTCCAGCAGCACATCTCACAGCTTCTCTCCATTTCGGTCTACTCCCTACCAACTCACTACTTAGGGCCCCCCTTGTCGGATTCGACAGCCCGCAACCTCTCGTGGGACTCTCTCCTGCTCTCCATCTCCAACCGACTCAACAACTGGACCTTTCGCTCCCTCAACCTCCTAGCGAGAATCACCCTCCTTAAATTTTTTCTCCAAGCCATACCAACCTATCTTTTTTCTGCTCTTGCAGCCCCTCAATCAGTCATAAAGAAAATTCGAAATCTATAGAGGAACATTCTTTGGCATGGCCATAACCCAGATAAAAAATGGGCTCTAGTCAACTAGGAAAAAGTCTATAAACCCAAATCCCTGGGGGGGCTTGGCCTCCACAACCTTGGCAAACTCAACAACACTATGGGAGAAAAGATCTGGTGGAGATGGATCAAAACTCCAACAAAAATATGGGCCCAGCTTTCGAACTACAAATATGTACCAGACATCCAACACTCACACTGGATCTGAATGCAGGACAAAATTCAAGGTTCCAACATATGGAATGCTTCCTGGAGGAACATACCACTTATCCAAGAGCATGCCTTCTAGGAAATCCACAATGGTCAAACCGTCAGGTTTTGGACTGACTCCTAGCAACAGATGCCACCCCTCCAATCAAACGAAAATCTGCTACACTATGAAAACCATATACAAAATCTAACCACTACTAAAGTAGCAGACATGTGGGTTGCCAACCCAAACAACCATTCCTGGAGAACATGGAAATCCATGCATCAGGACCTACAGGCGACAAAAAACTGCAAATTGCAGAACTGGACTCATGCAATCTCCCCACGAAGAATACGCGCAAGCAACGACCCTGACATTCTTTGATGGGGGCACTCACCTCAAGACAAATTCACTCTCAAAGAAGGATACGCTCTGCAAGAAGGCTTTCAATCTATGCCAAAGGATCCCATCTGGACCGCAGTTTGGAAATCCAAATTCTGGCCAAAAATCTCCATGTTCCTCTGGCTCCTTTTACAGAACAAGATCCTAACCGGGGACAATCTCTAGAAAAAATTCTTTATTGGCCCTTCGATCTGTCACCTCTGTAATCAAAACGTGGAGACCATGGAACACCTCCTAAATAGATGCACCATCATTGTTGATATATGGGACCATGCCACACAACACCTACGAAGAACTCATCGAGATCAAGGCAACATCATAAACACGATAAAAAAATTAGGGATCAGGACCCTACAAAAGCCAATTACTAAACAGGATCTGACAGCTTCTACCAGGCTTCATAGTGTGGCAACTCTGGAAAGAAATAAATAGGAGAGTCTTTCACTCACATCCATCCACCCCCGACAACATTTGGTCCACCATCCACTTGAAACTTCAAGAAACCCTCCAGCTCCATCCTTGGACCAAAGATGACCAACCAACTAACCCTGCAAAAATCCTGATTTTCAACTCCTGGGGCCTCACGCTATCCTCCACCTTCTCTCTGCCACCCCCTCTCCCCCCCTCCTCCCTATTGGTCAACCCCTTGGTCTGGTTCCCCCATCCACCTCGGTTCCATAAAATCAACTTCGACGGAGCTTCAAAAAGCAATCCAGGCCCTTCCGGGGCGGGAGTAGTAATAAGGGATAGCCATGGTAGAATTCACATCATAACCGTCGAAAACCTGGGCCATGATACCAACAACTTGGCGGAGATATGGGGCATGATTAGAGGAGTCCAACTAGCCCTGGACCACAACCTCACCTGCCTCATCATCGAAGGAGATTCAAAGGTCATAATCGAGCTAGCCTCCAAAATCATCAATGGAAGGAACCCAGAAAAGATTACCCTAAGCTAGTGCCTGTTGGGCCCTCTACACAGATTTTAATCATTACTCAAACCCTCTCTAACTATCATCACCTCTCATGTGAGGAGGGATGCAAACAGAATGGCAGATAGACTAGCTAATGCAGGGGTGGATCTCACTCAACAAATCACCCTCACGAACTTTGGAAGGCCCCAAAGCTCAACAATATGGACTCACTTCCAAGAGATGGCCCGAAGGGACTATCCACACCCGGATGGGGTGTCACTTGGCAAGAGCAGGGGGACAGTTGGTAGGGACATATGGCGGGGGGAGTTAATGCCCCAAGTCGCCACCCCCAGAGTATTAACTCCCCATGGTGCACACCATGAGGGAAGTTAAATTAGTGCGCCTGGAGGAGCTCTCGGACAAGTGATCCAGCCATGCTACTGGTACCAAGCGCCTGAACCAGTCCCGTCAGCCTTCAATGGTGATGGGAGGGGCATCAATGGCTCCCAGCGGTGATAAAAATGATCAAGGCGCGCATTTTTTCCTGTTCGTTGCATGCTACCACTTCTGCATAGTGCTACTCGGTCCTCTTGGCTTCATTGCTCGCACTTTGTGCGCCATTCGAGCTTCCCCTGACCACCACCGCCCCCCCACGGCCCCCTTGCATCTCCCCCACCCCCTGGTTCTTCCCACCATGTCCCGAGAGCGAGGCAAGCCCACACAAGGCACCAGGAACAAGAATGCCATCACCCAAGACAACCGACTCACAGCCTCTCAGTGAGCATTGCTTGCCCATTTTAGCCACCCCCATAGACACACCAAAAGCACTCAGACCACCTTGCGCACTCCAAAAATGGATATTCAACCATCCTTGCTCCAGAATCAGACTCAGACTTCCTAGTGCATACCAAAAACGGAGACCCCGTCCCCCATAGTGCAATATCCACCGCTGCCTCAACATTTTCCGGCTAGCACTTCGAAGGAAGAGGCACCTCAGTGCCTCAACATGGTCAAAGAGGAGGCACCACCTCTAGTTCAACATCCTGGCCCGAAGTTGGTTGAGACAAGGCCACCTTCTGCTTCGCAACCAGGCCTGAGCTTGGTGAACAAGATAGGGCCACCCTCTGAGGCATGCCCCCCCAGTCTTTTTTCCCTCAACCACTGACCTTACTGGGGGGATGGAGGATGCATTGTGGAGGAGGAAATCCCTCCAAGATGGAAACTGATAGAAGCAGGGGAGAACCCAATTACAACATAAGACACAGGCACAGACGACGGAGAGGAGGGCTCACACTACACCTATCATCTGGCAGCGGAGCATCTTGAGCTCCTCTTTGACATCCAACAGTGGCAGGACGAGCAGGTGCATGACCAAAGGACAATCAACCAACAACTAGATTTGTTATTTGAGGCACTCTCAGACGCCCCAATGCAAGCACGCTGCCCCACTTGCAAGTAGAAGTTCATCCTGGTCTACACCTCTCATGGACATCCAGGTTCCCCAATGGCTTGATGCAGCCCACCCCCGACTCTGGTTTTTGTCAATTACATTTTTTTGCATGAATAGTGATTATATTCTCACTCTTTTTTACAGTTGTGTAACTATCTTAGTAATGGCGGCTCTGAATGAAGCCAACCCTAGGATAGTTAGTTGGAACAAAGTTCCTGTTGAAACTTTCAGTTTTTTTTTTTGCACAATTTTGTAAACTGTATTTCAGCCATGATAGACATTTCATCGCTTGGAACCACCTGTTCTGGTTTCCCTTATGTGATGGAACGTGTGGCTGCCAAACGAAACACAGTTGTACAATCATGATATAATATAAGGTTCTTCTTTTATTTACAAAAAAAAGAAATTATAATTTTCTATTATTTAAATTGCATTTTTAATACATAAATGAATTCATAAATTTTAAACATGATTAAAGTTTTGACTTGATAATAAATAATTATAAATACATAATCCCCACTTTTTTTAAATGATAGAGGACGATCAACAGATTTTCAAAGAGCACTATGTCATTGCTAGAAGATGAAAGGTAATCTTAAAACTTAGTGCTTGAAGGCACTAATCCCAAGGAAAAATTAATGATGGTGCAACATCATCTTTGGCACTTTTCCTCATAGGCTTTTTCTCAAAACCATTTCATCTCTTAGATATATATTTGGTTTCCTCTTTCAAAAGTTATGATAATATTTTCTTTTTAAAAGTTGATGTAGAAGTTTCTAGAATTTACCACTTATCACTCCTTTAATTGGGACAAGTCTTTCTAACCCCAAACCCCGACAGGGCTTTAACCCTTAGGGGCATTTTCAATTCACCTCCTCCTATTTTATAAAATAGAAGGATTGTTTATGTAATTAGTCAAAAGATGTTAAATAATAGTGTCTAAGTGATTGTTGATTGTTGGTTTTTCTTAGGGTCTTCATTGATACTCATTGTTATTTTCATTTCAACAATTAACATCAAATAAAGTTGTTAGATAACAGAGTCTCAGTGATTGTTGGTTTTTCTTAGGGTCTAGTCATTGATACTCATTGTTATTCTCATTTAAACTATTAAGATCAAATGATTGTTTTCTTTTATGTAAGGGGTATTTGCAAGGTGTTTTAATGTTAGTTATCATGAGAAGGGATTGGTTAGCTAGGTATAGGTATATGTATTGATGGTTTCTTGAGTGTAGCATGCTAACTTCTACATATTAATATTTTGCTTGTTTATTTGTGTATGTTGTTATTGTGAATTGTGGAGGGAAATGAGATTATTGAGGTTGGTTGGTGTAGGCTAAGATGGTTTAGGAAGATTTAAGGATGAGCTTGAACCATTATTTTATTTGTTGGTTGGTCCGGTGATCATTTACATCTCTCTTTTTCTTTAACTTATGGGTGGGTTGGCTTTATTTTATTCCCCCAACCCCGAAATAGATAGGTATGGTAGTGTTTATGTTGTTTTATCAAAACCATGACAATAATATGTATTTGTTGATTTGACTGCTTGTTTATAATTTATTTCTGACTTCATTGTATATTTTCACATATAAACTCTAAAAATTTGCTACCACTTGCAAGAAAATAATTAGTTGCCCTCTTTGCTTCACCCAAGTGACTGGAAAGCTCCTGAAGACCCATTTCAAGTAGAAAAGCCAATAGGGAAGAAAACAAAGACACATGAACAAACACGACATCAATGTGAAACCTCCAAGATGTGCTTAATTTCTAAATTCCTTCATCATTTTAAATTCTCAATTAGTCGTATATGTATTAGTTTCCTCATCATCACACAATCATTAGTTGTTTGGTTATTAATTTGAAATAGTTTAGCTATTTAAACAAGAGATAAATTGAGATCTCTTTGCACATCACAACTCTACAACTTGTGAAGAGATTTGACCTCATTTATATTGGCTTTATAAGATAGTTTCATACTTTAATAATAATAATAATAACAATAATAATATTGATAGAACCTAAGTCAAAGGAGAAAAATGTGGGCAACATAGAGATTGAGTGATGGTTGGGGTTCCTCTCCATCACACCTATTAGAGTTATCGCCAATGTTAGTGGTAAGGGTTAATCAATATCATTTTTCTTTGGTTATTTTGTTAATACTTTAATTTTTATCATGCTACCCCTAAAGGGGCTTGTGCAAAAAACCAAAAAGGAACTTGCACAAAGATACAAAAGTAAACCCTAAAAATGAAAAAAAAAAACACACTTGACCCTTTTCATTTACTTCTTGCTTTAGTTAGATTTCAATATAGTTAATTGGGGGATATAGTTATGAAAGAATCATGTTATCGAGCCACATGGATGGACTCCTAGACTTTTGTTTCAAGCATTGTCAATTTCTAGCTACTAAGTGCCAACAATAGGGAATCCTCATCAGGGGCCCCTCATAGACAAAATTCCCCTCAATAATAAATGAATGAGCACCTTGTTTGAACTATCAGTCTCTAATTTCCTTGGACTTTAGTTGAAATTATTGAATAACTTAGCAATAACATGAATACTATTATTCTCAAGGGTAAGTCCAACTAAACTCCCTCATGAGAACCTTAAGTCTCTTCCTTTTTGCAGGTATATTTCTTGCACTAAAGAAGTTTTAAGAGCCCAAAAGTGCTAGTGATGAGATGGGGCCAACCCCTCCTTCTAAGAACTACATGGCATACTCTTTCCTTTCAATTAGTTGATCTCTTTAACCGAAAGGTCACCAACTCACTATTTTCATACTTAGTGGTAAATGAACGTTGCGACATAAAATGTGATTGCCTACTCGGGAAGAGCTTTATAATTGAATATTTTTCCTTGCTTGCTTAGTAACAAGATAAAATTTTGGCAAAATTTATACTATTAATGATGCATCATTCCTTTTATTAGTCCACCCTTTGTCCAAATTTACCACATCCCTTAATACTTCAAATATGTCTCATAGTTAGTAATTGTCACGACTCTATAATCATCAGAACAAGTGACTTGGTTTTATCCGAATTATTTTCAGCACGAAATGAGAGCGGAGATATAATAAATAAATGTACAAAGATATCTCAGATATCCAATATTATAACATAAATGTATCAGAGATGCAACCATAAACATAGATATATAGTAATACACAATTTTCTATTAACGAACGAAAATGTACAAAGACTGTAAAATACAGAGTGAAAGACTCGCTAGAATGGTGGCAGCTTATCTTTGAGAAGAGATGTGATGGCTACTCGCATCTGTGAGAAGATGATTTTACAATGAGGCTCCAAATTCCTTTTTATCATAAAGAAAATCCAAAACCCTAACCCCGGAAGATGAAAAACTAATAGTTTTGTGGACCTCGTTTTGGGTAGTTTGGTGTATCAACTTCCCAGGGGCGTAACTTTGGCATACGATCTCCGTTTTGGGCGCACAATAGCTCGTTGGAAAGGTATCGTCGAGGAGATTAATTTTATGGGCTCAAATAGAGCCTTTAGCTATAATTTAGAAACTCTATCTTGAAAAACCTTCATTTAGGCCCTCAAAATGGCCCTGGAAGTTAAAAACTGCTAAAAATAGTAAATTTCCAAAATTGCCAGAAAACTGTTTTGAGCGAGTTGGAAAAGGTGGGTGGCCACCGATATCCACCTGGATCAATCCTCCATCCTTAGGAATCAATGGTCTCCATTGCGTTGAGTACCCGAGAGAGAGGGAAATGAGTTTGTTGAATCTGCATCTTGATGAGCTGCTTGCCTTGTTGGAGAAGTTGTGTTGCTTAGATTTTTGAAGGCTTTCACGAACTTGTGGCTGGAAGGGTTGGACATTTTTAATTAGTCTGGCTACATGAGATGTTTGTGTGCAGAAAGAATCTTTGCACTTTGTTGCAGTCTTGTCGACCTGCTTCTGTTGGATAGAAGGTGCTTGGGCCAAGGTTGTAGTGGTTGCAGTATCCTTTTGTTCACCTTTTGAACAAATTGTGAAGAAGCTAAATTTTGTAGTATGCGATACTACCTTGCGGCACTGTTTAGGTGGGACAGTAGTCAGAACCACCTCTAGTATCCTGTAGAGATGACCCCCTAGAGTAACAATGACACTACAGGGTTGAGACTCATAGATAGCATGGTGCTTCCACATATATAGTTGGCCCAAGAGAACATCACAAACATTCAATGGGGAAACATCACATAATACCTCATCCTTGAAGGGTTGGATGTCGTATGACAATCGACACTGTTGGTGGACACAGAGATCTCGTCCATGGCGAAGCCACCCAATGTTGTATGGTTGTGGGTGTGGTGTTGTCGACAATCCCAATTGTTTGATGACCTCTGTTGAGATGAGGTTCTTATGGCTTCTGCTATAAACAATAAAATGTAACGGAGTCCCCTTCACCCACATCTATGAATGAAAAAGGCGTTCCCCCTCTTCAGGATCTGTTGGTTCTTCTGGTTGAATTGTTGCGGTCATGACAATAGTAGTGGGGTCTGCGTCGATGATTTGTCTTCTGTCATTATTTTCTGAATCAGATTATGAATCAGGGTTCGGCTCCTTGTCTTTGATTTCGGCCACCAATGATTGTTTTGAGTGACATTCATCGGTGTTGTGCCAGGGGATTTTTTGGAAAGCACACCATTTTTCGGTGTCCTTCTTCGTCTTCTTGTGACCCTTCTTTTCCTGTGGCTTGGACTGGTTTTCGGGAGACTATTTGTTAGGGTCGTCTTTATCATAATTTGGTTTTTGCAGATTTGTAGACCCAAACTCCCATTTGTTCTGGTGCTTAAATTTCTGCTCGATTTTAACAACATATCGATAAGCAACATCAAGTGATGAGATGTCCAACAAATCCATTTTAGTTTGGATGTATCTGTGTAGAGCCCCACGGTATTTCAGAACCAAATGTTGTTCAGAGTCTTTGATACCCATCTTGGTGCGCAAGGTATGGAAGGTATTGGTGAACTATGGAACTGCTTGACCCCTCTCTTTCCGTAGTGTGGTCCATCTCATATACTGGCCCTCATAGTTTCCAACAGGGTAATATTGTTTCTTTACCACGTCCACAAAAAAATCCCAAGTGGGATCGGCCCCATATATTCCAGACTCTTTTGTGGAACTTTTCTCCCAGTAAGTTTCCCACTAATGTTTGACATGGGGGAGAGCTTTAAGGAGTGCGAAGGTGATCTTTTCCCTGTCGAAAAAATGGTGAACAGAGAAACAAACTTCTAGCAGATTTAACCATTTGTTTAGGGCATCTGCATCTATCTGACCTTCAAATATGGGAGTATCAAAATTAACATGTACCTTGAAAGGATAGGTGCTTCCAAAGTGTATGTTTGATGAAGATGCGTCTGTTTCTATCGACAGGTGTTGAAGGATGTGGGAAAATTTCTCCATCTTTTCATCCCTCTGTCGTGTGAGAGCTTGCTCAAGCAATAGATTGATAGAATCATCTGCTCCATCGTTTTTATTTTCTTCCACCATGGAGGGTTTCTTGGGCGTGCGAGAGCAATTGTCTTCAAGAGAGACAAGCTCGAGACCCAAATTGATATACTCTGATCTTGTCGGGGACATGCACCGAAGAAAAAAAAATGATCAAGAGCAGCCTGCTCTGAAATCATTGATCCAGATTATTTTCGGCAAGAAATGAGAGTAGTGATATAATAAAGAAATGTACAGAGATATCTCAGATATCCACTATTATAACATAAATGTATCAGAGATGCAACCATAAACACAGATATACAGTGATACACAATTTTCTATTAATGAGCGAAAATGTACAAAGACTGTAAAATACAGAGTGAAAGACTCGCTAGAATGGTGGCAACTTATCTCTGAGAAGAGATGTGACGGTTACTCACATCCGTGAGAACATGATTTTACAATGAGGCTCCAAAGGCCTTTTTATCATTAATAATATCCAAAACCCTAACCTCAGAAGATGAAAAACCAATAGTTTTTTGGACCCCGTTTTTGTAACAACCCTAAGTAATTAATCAATTGTCATGATTTAAATAATTGTTTAATGTATATTAGTTTAATTAATTAATTAATTAATTGTCCTGATTAAATATTTGTTTAATGTATATTAGTTTAATTAATTAATCAATTAATAATCATAATTAAATATTTGTTCAAGGAATATTGGTTTAATAAATTAATAATTTTCATTTTGAGACTTAGTGTATCGGTAGATGACCCGTTAATGAAAACAAGATAAGGTGGTTGACACTTAATGGAGGGATAAGGTGGGTGAGACTTAATGAAGGGAGAAGGCGGTGAATAAGGAAGTGGGGGAAGGTAGGATAAGAGGAGGGGAAAACACTCGGGAAGGGACTTTTGGTTTTTGGGACCATTATTTTTCATACCAGAGGACTGTATTACTGGTTTTGCTGGGGAAGAGCTTACTGGAGGATTGTATTACTGGTTTTTCTTGAGGATCTTGTTGGAGGATTGTCACAGGGGGCACCTGTTGCTGGGAGTTTTGGGCTCGGGGGCCAGGAAACCGCAAGGATTTTTAGAGCTAGGGAGCCGAAGAGGCTCTGTTCCTAACTGCCTGGGAGGAAAAGATTCAGTTTTCAGGTAGTTTCAAGCAGTTAGCAACAACAAGAAAGAAAGGGACAAACTTATTCTTCAAGAGGTATTTTACCAGTATTAAGTTTGTTAAGGATGAAAGTTATGATATGTATCTATGTATTGAAAATGTGTAATATGTTGTGTAATCTGTTTTGTGACTATTTTGGACTGTATAATTTGAGAATTTGACATTTAACTGATTAATTTGCTAGAACTTCAACATAAATTAGATAGATTTGTTGTAATGCAAAACAAAATTATAAATTAGATGTCATGTTCAAGAAAAGAAAAGTAATTAAGATTACAAATTTACCATTTAACTTTGAAGCCCTAATGAAAGGCTTTACATATGGTATTAGAGCTATAGTTTATACACTAGAGCCTTAAAAGCCTACCTAGAACTGAAATGTACTAATAAAAAATAAAATAAGAAAGCACATATCATATAATTTAATGAACCAGAAAGAAACGAGTTTCTTAATGAACCAGAAAACAAGGAGTTGAGTTTCTTAAGCTGGGATAAAAACCCAGAAATTTATTTTTCTTGAAAAGGTAATTCCTTTTTTCTTTTAAAATAAAAGGGATTTAAAGTGACTAAGGACCTACAAATTGGAATGGAACTAGAGTTCCCTATTACATGGTAGAATATTCTGCACTTCAGATATAATTTAATCCAATATAACACCTTGTAACATGAAACTAATATAGAAACCCAAAGCAAACCCAAAAGATGAAAGAAACTAATATAGAAACCCTAAGCAAACCCAAAAGATGAAAGAATGGGTAGCAGGAAAGAAATCATGCACATTTTCCAATCCCGTCCTATGTTTCAGCCACTTATTAAAGGTAAGAATCCTTACTTTTGCAGATGAAAGAGATAAAATTAAAGGTTAAATATGCTCAAAATTTCTTAATACAGGAAAATGAGAATGAGAATCAGAGTTGAAAAAAAAATTAAATAAACAAATGTGTTAAAAACATATTTAAATTTTCGACCTCATATGTTAAGGAAAACTACATAGTGATATCCAGTAATTATATATATAATGTTAGTTAATAATATTGTATATATAAATGATTGTAATATATATATATATATATATATATATATATATATAAATATTATAAAATAAAAGCTAACTTGATTCATAAACTGCATTGAGTTACGTAGCTTCCCTAACAACAACAAAATAATAATAATAATAAAATAGTGAAATCCCTAACTTTATTCATAAGAAAATAAAAAAATTAAAATAAAAACTATTATCAATCTAACGTTTTGAGAGGTGCATGAAGAGCCCCCAATGAGGTTTTGAACTTGCGACCTGAGCTACCACTATGCTATGAAGGAAAAACAAACTAACACATTCATGCTATAAAACCAACAGGCTTTATTAATTCTTAAGAATGAATAAGAGCCTGCAGTGAGGTTCGAACTCACGTCCTTTCGCTTATGAACCTGGGTCTACATTGTGGCAGAGTCTAGACCATTGGAGCGTAGTCAAGGCTGAGCCTTTGGGTCAAGAAGCGGGCCACGACCAAACCTTTCCATGGTCATGCATGCGCAAGGACACCGCGGTAGACCCACCTCCAACGAGGAAGAAAAAAAAGAAATAATAATAAATCTCATGGTTGACCGACAGGTCGTGCCTAACCAGGCCACCCATGCCAAAGAAGGCCCTGGGTCACACTTAAAACTCCATAAAATGCTCAACAAAAAAAATAAAATCTGCACCTCTCCTAAGTTACAGAAATTTAAACAAAAATACCCTAAGAAATGGCTAAGTTGTAGAAATTTAAACAATAATACCCTAAGGAATGGTTGTGACGACTTGTTGTAAAGCCCACCATGGCGGCCATTCACTCCTCTATGAATTTGGTCATATAATTTTAGAGACATATTGTTTAATCCAATCTCCAACAATGGCACCCAAGGGAGGGAATAATTCCTTGAGGAGAAGTTGTTACAATGAAAACCCACGGGAATCCTATCTTGTGCACGAATGCTGCGAGGAAAACTGTGCAAACGTTGTGAGGAAAACTGCTTGATAAGAAGAAAGAGGAGGCAGGCAGGCAGACATAGGTCGACCATAGCTGCACCCCCTGGATGAAGAGCATGGCCAAAAGAAAGGTCAATCGACGAGGGAGTTAGCCGAGAAAGAAACTTTAAAAGAAACCCTAGAGGAAGTGGTAAGAAAAAAAAAAAAAGTGAAAACAAAATAACTTCGAACTAAACCCTAAAAAAACAAAATCTGTGTTTATTATTATTATTATTATTATTAATGTGCATGGAGTAGTGGATGCAGGCACGTGGGCCTCATGCAAGGCCCCACGTTGCCTATCCTATGGTTTATTATCAATATGATTATGATCTTTCATTTAATTTATTTATTTTTATTATTTAATTACTGTATATTTTATTTAATTATATATTTATTTTTATACATAAAAAAAAAAGTATATATACATATATGAATATTAAATAAAAAGGTATATATACATATATGAATATTAAATATGATGGTTTGTATATCTTATAATGAATTATATATATGATGGTCTTATGGTTATAATTATTAAATATCGTGGTTTGTATATCTTTTATATATATATATATATATATAATGTTCTCATGGTTATATGTGTTATGATAGATTATATACAATAATAGTACTACCAACAATAGTCTATCTCATTTGTCATTTATTTTAACATTTGTATTTGGGAATGGAAAGGGTGTTTTCTGTTTACTCATAGTTAATTCTAATGTCGTCAAGATTGTACTGTTGAACATCTGCTTGAATTGAATTTTAATCGGAAATTATAAATCTGGCAGTTGTTTTGCATTGTCATCCTTCCCTATGAAGTAATATTTGAACCTTAACTTTGGCTAAAAAAACCGAATGAAACTTTCTTATTCCACTTGAGTACACTGACCTAATTTTATTTATTATAGAGAGTAAATTATAAGTGATTGTCTGCAACTTTGGAATCTTTATTTTATGATACATTAGTTCCTTGTTAACTCGTATATACACATATAATTTGGGTAATAATATAATATTTGTTAACTTAAATATACACATATAATACACATAATAATATAATATATGCACGTATAATAGTTGTACGAGTCCGCATATATGCACATATAATTCAATTGTTGTATGAGCTTTGCTAAACATTGCTTTCTCATAGTGAACATATCTGATTAGGGCGCTATTGTATATGCGTTCTTATTTTGACATATAAGAAAGTGTACAATATTTGATGTATTTTGTCTATTTTGTGAATGGGAGTAATTTCTACTGTAGCTTGTTTGTAATGTTGATTATGTGTGAAATTTGAGGCATGTGTTTTAGTTAAGAGAACGTTTGTTTTAAGTATATGATGCTTTAGCTGTTTTATTCATTTCAATAGTGTGGTTATATATATATATATATATATATATATATATATATATAAATGATGATTTTGACTTAAAGATAAATATAAATATAAAAAAAAAAATTACAAGGTTAGTGTATACATAATAGTAACATTTAATAAATATTGTAATAAGTAAGAATATGAACAATAAGTATAAATTAAGGAACAATGGAGGTAAGATATAATTATGGTTAAGGAGAAATAATAATAATAATAATAGAAAATATAAAAATATATTGGGAAAGCAAGTAGATGGGGTATGATATACAAAAACTGGTAATAATAATTTATTATATAAGAAGGAAACTGCGATAGTAGTGAACACAATATTGATATAACTTGAATGGTAAATGAGTTTATGATCAAACAAAATTGGAGGAGGACAAGAGTGACACAAGTGGAATTATAAGTGGTTGGTAATTGTACTTACAACAAAACTAAGGTATTTGCGTAGTAAGTGGTACATGAGAACCATAATAGTAAGAGAGATAAATAAGAATAAGCACACAATCAAAGACGATGTCAATACAACACATGTTACATGGGAGAAGCATGTAGAGGGTATATGTAGTGATTATGCACTAATGAGAAGAGTTAGGATGTGGGTTATGTATAACATAAGGAGTCAGATAGAGAGATAGAATGAGACTATTATATATAGAAATAATGGGGGTGTAAGCATGATGAAAATTTGTAATAGTAGGTATGATAAAGTAGATAGGTTTACATGTGAACTTATCGATAAATAAATAAAATGGAAGGTAAACATGCAAATGGTGGAGTAATTAAAATAAAGGATACGAGTGAAGTCATAGTAGAGTGTATGTTTGAATGATAAGATGTAGGGAAGTTAGAGGTAGAATTGTTATATTGATGGGAGGATGCAATCATATAAGTATTATAGAATAATTTATACATATATAGGGTGAATATAAGAACAAAATTATGGATAGCAAGATTTTTAGTGATGGCGGAAGTAGAGAGAGTCAAATTTAATAATAATAATAAAAAATAGACATAGTGTATTGACTATAAGGATACTTAAGTAATGGAATAGGAAGAATAACAATGGAGAATCAACATGTGGAAGAAATAAATAAATAAATTTATCGTGAAATGAAAATGTATGTTACTAGAAGGTGCTAACATATAGTAATGAAAAACACAATATAGAAATGATTATACAACTAGAAATAAATTAATATGGAAATACGAATAAAAGAAGAGAGAGAGAGAGAGAGAGAGAGAGAGAGAGAGAGAGTAAAATAACATAAGTTGACCAAGATTGTTCATTTTATTCTAGTCAGAGACACTTATGATGTCACTGGTGTGGCACGCTTTTTTTTTATAGGTGAAGTCATCCATCTGCTTGTATTACCCAAGAAGATCATTTCACATAGGGACTCTTGATTCACATTTAGGTTTTGGACAAGTTTGCATTCAACATCGGGGACTTAGTTGAACTTAAGCACAACATATCATCCTGAAATGGATGGGAAAAATGAAATAGTAAATTAGGTTATGGAAGACATGCTTAGGATATATGTTATGGATAATCAAACCCATTGGGATAAGTACCTACCTTTGGTAGAGTTCGCCTACAATAATAATTTTCATAGCTCCATTGGAATGCCACCCTATGAAGCTCTGTATGGAAGGCCATGCAGAACACTGTCGAGTTGGGAAATGTTAGAAGACCGAGTGACAGTTTGGCCATAATTGATTCAAGAGATGGAGGAACAAATGATTCAGATTAGGCAGAGACTAAATGAAGCACGGTATAGACATAAAAGTTATGTCGATGTGCATAGGACTGACTGGAGTTATAAAGTGGGAGATCAAGTTTTCATTCGTATTAGGCCTAATAAGAGTACCATTCGGTTCGAGAATGGGACAAAGTTGTCACCTCGATTTATAATACCTTTTAAAATTCAAGAGAGAATTGGACATGTTTCCTATCGCCTCATACTGCCACCCCACTTGCATAAAAATCATAATGTTTTTCATGTATCTGTTCTACGTCATTATGTTGTTGATGAATCACATAAACTAAAATGGAAGGAATTGCTGATATTGGACGCGGGAACCCTCACGGTAGAACCATTACGCATATTGGACCGTAGAGTCCGACAGCTCAGGAATCGTCTGGTAGACCAAGTTAAGGTCCAGTGGGACAAGTATATTCCAGGATCTGCTACTTGGGAGGATGTCGAGACGCTACGACGAGATTATCCCTCACTTTTTTTACCACCTCGAGAATATGTTTCTTGAAGGTTGGGTGTATGTAACACCACCTTTTGACTTAGGAAGCTAGGATTACCTGAGGCCTAATCACCTTTATTTTCTATTCACCGTGAAACTATTAATGATACACTTGAATTTTTAAGAC
>ML785969.1:651915-689825 GCA_009831015.1 Picea engelmannii
TGGTTAACTTTGGAAGCATTTTGTAATCCATTTTCTAGGTATAGAAGAGCTGCACCTACTTGTTGTTCACTATCTTTAGTTTTTTGGTTGGAGTGCTTATAATTCATATTTCTTTTAATTTTTCATTAGTTTTTAGCCTTTTAATTTTTTTGGAGTTGAGGGAGGACAATACCCTCTTAGCTGGCCCTAAGAGGGCTTGCATGCAAGCCTCTCATTTGTCTTTCATTCCCTTTTACCTCTTTCTAAACAAGACCATACGAAGTGAGAGTAGCCTTGGCCTTGTGATGAGCATGTGATGAGCTAATAGAGAAGCATGTCATTAGTGCCCAAGCATAGCTTGATCACATAATAGGTAGGATCCATCACACCCAATATATTTTTCTTATAATAGGCCCATACGACCCTTCCTAGTTCCTCCACGACTAGCATGAATATTTGGATAATCATGCTTGGTGGGGGGGGGAGGTGGATTTGTATCACCCACTGAACCAATATCTTCAAAGTAATTGAAATACAAAACCAATTATTAAAATATGATAAAACTCTTACTAAATACTTCCATATATATTAAAAAGGTCTATATTAAATTATCCTAGCTATCATTACTATAATTGTATTTACCTCTCTCATTTGATGGCTTAGTAGGAAGAAATATTAAGTTCTAAACCCACTTCCATTCCATGCCCACATATGGATATTGTACCATACCCAACTTATGCTCCACTACATCAAGCATATCAATGACAACTTGAGGTATATCATGGCATGTTTATATCAGTTTGCTCGCTTTGAGAACCAACAACCGATGTCTCCACATACAAGATTTGGTGTATGGAAAGGGATGGATTGGGTTAACAACATACATAAATTGTTGGAAACTTGACAAAAATATGAAACATTAATTAGAAGCATAAGGGAATCCTTCCCTTTCACCAGCACCAAAAAAATGTGCAAGAACTAATGCATGACAAAAACATCTTAAAACGTCATACTCCACCTATATAAGGTGAATCACTATAATCTATTAATCAAAGTATAATATGATACAATGTATGTGATCCCCATTCGTAAGATGAGTGTCCAGTGCAATGAATATAGAGAGGACCACCTTGACATCCTTACATGAAAAAATGATTATCAAAAACAAATTTTCCTCCAACAACTCTATGTGTCCATGTAGTCATTACCTCTACACTACAAGGTGGGAATGTAATGAAGTTGTGATAAAGGATGTACACCATGAGGCATGAAAGGGGAATTGGGATCATCCTTCCTCTTCCCTAAATCATTAGGTAATGACATAAATGTAATCCTCTTACGATCTAAACTAGCTATTTTCCCCAACCTAGAGTCCTTGGAATCCCTAATCCCATTGAATAACCATTTGATGTATGAATTTTTTCTTCCCCTTCAACAACATTCCTCTCAACATATTTAACAAGGTCAACAAGTCTCCTAAGAAAGTGGCGTGGGATGTTATTTTGAGCATATTGAGTGAGGGCCATATCTTCAACATGCGGTAGTGCGATTCTATAGGATGATTTTAAATTAAATGCATTAAATATAAAATCATTTAATGATTAAATTGATAAAGTAATATAAATAATCTCTTAAAAAATCATCATTTTACAAAAAATAATCATCAATACTTCAAATGTTACTACTATGGATCATTAGTGGGTTTTCAAACTTCTAACACATTGATGTTCTTATATTGAAAAGGAAAGTTGATACTTTTTATATCATTAGTGCACCCACATTGTCTTAGAAATAATTTCCAATGGTGTGTTGTGAACTAGGTAAAGCACCAATACAATGCATATATGGAAACTTAGTGCATTGTATTCTCCATCAAGGGGAAATCAAAATTTGGCCTTCTCATGCTGGCAGTTCTTCATGTGTTTGTGTGTGTAGGAGAAAATTGTTTTTCCAGTGTTCAATATATAATTTGGAAAATATGAAAGGTGCACCATCTCATACACTAAGAGAAGTGCACTATGAACTAGGTATACCACTATCACAATATGTAGACGATATCTCTCATAATGGTGTCACTCCAAGAACATGTGTGCACACAAGCATGCATGTGAGTGTGCATCCCCAAGGGTCAACTCAATTTGTTGGACTGTCACCAAAGGCATGTTACCAATGGGGAGCTTATAGGTTCCAATTTGGTTAAGCCCCTTAAGATTACCATTTTCTCTTATAGATGGAAATTGACAATGTCCTCCATTTGGATATTTCACAGAAGGGGTCAAGGCATTTCTTAAAACAATGACTTCAATAAGTCGTAAATTTTGGGTGATCATTTCTTAAAAACTCTTGAAAAAATTGATGATATTTGTTGCACCACTTTTTTATTCAAAACCATATTTTAAGAAATTTTGGCCAAAATTATGTTTTTTGGGGAAGGGGTTAAGTCATACATTGACTTAAAGAAATGCCCACCCAAACCTTACGACTCACTCAACACACAAATTTTAAGAACAAAGAATGTTAAGTCATTAACCAAGGTTAAAGTAACTTTATCTTGGCTGACCATATAGTGTGAAGAGGCAACTTAGCGGCTTGAATTTAGGCGAGCTATTGAAGTCTGTCTTCGTATGTATGGCATTGTGGTTTTGAAAAATCAAGAAACCTACTAACGAAATCTATGAAAGAGGATATACCTTTTGGTTTGCAACAACTCTTGATCCATTCTTGTATAAACAATGGCAAGGAAAGTATAAACAATTTTACCAGTATATCCTCATATCCTGCTCTTATCTCATGTATGTACTTCAAGAACTCTACAATGCGAGTAACGGGCAAGCCTATGAATCTTGGAGAGTTCTCTAACTGTCTTATGTCAAAATCATGCGGGTGTCCCCAAAAACTTTCAAAATCAATAGAAGGATACATTTTCTCCTATGGTTCCATGATTCCATCACTTGAGAATACACAATATCACAATGTTGAGAGTAGGATAACACCTGTAAATATATCAGTGGACTCGCCAAATGACCCTCTAGGATCATCAAAGGAGGGTGAGGGAACTACCCTCAATGGAGTCACCAGGTAAACTTGAGAAATAAGGGCTTCGAGAGAAATTTTACCAAAGATATGACATTGATGAGAATGAATGAATCCTCCCTATCAACGGTGCCAAAATGTTATCTCGGGATTTATGCTTGTGAAAATCCCAACACAAGTCCCCCAAATCTGCGTAACTATGGAAAATCCTACCACTATCATCTTAGTAATAAATTCCCTCGTTTTATTGATGGAGGAGGCCCAACACAGGGGAGGCTTCCTCGACGATCTCAAGGGATCAAAGTAGCAAGTATTGTAGCCAAGCCTACTGCCCCTTCTTTTGATCACCTAAAGAAAGGTCTAGGTCAAGGAAAACTAAGAGGTATAAATATGTTTGAGTACTTTCCCATAACAAGAACAATTTATAGCATATATGTGATTATTTCCAAGTAAAAACATGCAATTAATATCTCATAAGACACTAGACAATGAAAATTGTAATAGTTGGTACAAATTTGCAACAATACAATAGTCTTATAACAACAATATGAATTTGTAAAAGTAGCAATAAAAGATCTTAGAATCTCAACAATTGACCAAGGAAATTAAGCATTCATCACATAGAACAATATCCAATTGATTAAGAGAAATTCTGAACAAGTTAAACCACCTCTACAATAGTATATGCAACAAATTAGAGTGTATTAAGATGGTTGTAGAAAACTTTTGCAACAACAACAAGTTTACTAGCAAATTAGTCAGTGTTCGTGTTAGCAAGGTTAGTAGAGAGTTTAAGAGAATTGAAAAAGAGTGTTTGTTGATCAATTTCACCATAAGAGAGCTGTAAAATCAGTGCCTTTGAGGGATATGGAGTCTTTATAATAACAATACACAATGCTTGAAGATTAAACTACCAAATATTAAGAGGTGGGGATTAAACTCTAAGGTGCTAGCACATTAGGGCCTTAGGGTTTAAGCCTTAAAGAGAAGGATTGCTAGAGTGCAAACACTTTTGGGCTCTAACAAATTTTTCTCCCTTCTTAATACTTCAACTAGATCAAGGAATCAAGTGTCTAGGGATAAAATACTAAAGTGATATCACTTTAGAGCTTTAGTATGCTAACCCTAGCAAGGAGATTTCACTAATTTTGAACAAGAATAACCTTGTGAGAGGTGAAAGCATTGATGCTCCTCTTTTAGGGTTTCACCAAGCAAGATGTCTAGCATGAAAAAGAGAAATTTCCATGAACATTTGATAGCACAAAGATAAAATTGCAGAAATTTCACTTACTTCACCAAGATAACATGAGATAAAACCCTAATTGCATAAATTCCATCCAAAAATCAGCAAAAGTATCCACAAATTGATCCTCCAAGCATATCACACTAGTGTAGAAGAGAAATATAGCCAAGTAGGGAGAACATTTAAGACTTGTTCTCACAAATGGTGAGGAATGAATGATCCCAAAATGAAAATGTGAGGGTGGTCTATTTATATGAGACCACCCTAAACCAATTTTCCCACATAAGTTTGTCAACAACAAATTAGAAGAGATTTGACCCCTTCATTTGCCTCTACAATATGCCAAAAAAGAAAAATACATAAAATAAAACCCTAGAAGGGTGACGTCATATGCTAGAAAGGTGACATCATGCTCAAAAGTGAGACATCAAGTCTCAAGGAGTGAATCGCTTTGCCTCCAAAGGCCATGTGTCATGCTCCTATGTGCAAGGGTGACATGCAATGTGTCTCCTTAGGCCAAATCACCTCTAGAACCACACCATCCATCAAACCCTAGCCTCCAAGGTGACGTCAAGGGATAGAGGTTGACGTCATAGGCCTCCAAAGGCCACATCCAAGTACAAGAGGGGTGCAATCTCGTTCATGTGTGATGTCAAGGTGCCTCCAAAGGCAATGTCCTCCATCCTCTATGCACAATGGCTATGAGGTGCTTTTGCCAACTTATGGGCTTTCAACCCATGTATGTGGCATACTGACCAAAAATTCTCAAACCAAGCCCATATGTCCATCGTCTAAAGTTCCAAGGATGTGATATCTGCTATCTAAGGGTGTTGAGCCATTAGATGATCATTGCTCTCTATTACATGTGTCAATGTCCCGCAATAAGGCACAACGTATCAAGCACAAACCAAAATGCCCCTCAAAGAACCATGCCAAGGCCATTCAAAATAAAGAAAATATAAGACACAACAGACCAATGTTCATAAGACATGTTAGTCCTTAAATCACACAAAGTAAGTTGATGCCTAAGATACAATCCATGTAAACAATTCACTCTAGTATCCCCTTCAAGTATCACCCAAGCCCAAGACCTTGTGAGGGTTACCAAGTTTAAGTATGCGAGGGCCTTCATCCAACTCTATTAGGTGTGCCACCTAGACAGGAAATAAATAACCCAAGTAGAGGGATTGGTCCTGATAATGACAAGGGAAAGTAAAAACCCATCAAGAGCAAGTGTGAATGTGATATGGTACTAGGCTTACTTCATGGCTTGTGGTATCCATTTCTATGAGCGACTTTGTAGAGGTAGCGGTTTCTTTCTTGAGATATCGTTTCCTCGGTACTTTTCGCATTTCAAACCCCTTATTTTCCTTTTGATACCCAATTATCATTTGCAATTCTCATTTATAAGGTTTCAAGATTTATTCCTTTACCTTTTACTAGGCAATAGTCCTTTATAATTCGTGCATTCATTCACATATGAACATGGGAGATTACCATTAGAGGGGGTAGAGATTAAGCGAGCCTGAGGATTTTATGGTGGCCTTTATAATTTATACATATATATAGAGTAGTTGCATCATCCTCTCGGCCTTCAACCCCTTCTTCTCATGAGAGAATGGACCACAACCAAAGTTAGGGATATGTGAAAGGCTTTATGATGAAAAATATTAAGTATGGTAGGGAGCAGACATTAATCTTGGGAGAGCCCCAAAATATTACCCCTTTTCCCTAGGCTGTGACAACACAGGAATAAGGCACAAAAGTTGACCACGATGGTGAAACAAGACAACCGAGACAATTTCTCAAACAAGGGATCCACTATACAACTTCAACCAATGATCCCTATCCACATGCCCAATAAATTAAACACAACACCTTGCATGAAAAAAAGGACTAACCATACTTCATGGTGATGCTAGCTTACCATGCCCCATACCTTGGGTTGCTTGGATGTAATGAGCCTTGGTTAATGCAACTGGGAGGCAAATCAAGGGGGGCTATTGGGCTACCATTTGTGGACATGTTGATCATCATCATCAGGTAGATCATGTTCTCCATTGCATGCCTTGAGACATGATCTCCTTTAGTTACCCCTCGACATAGGGGGGTAACATGCACCAAACATATTTCTCATAACAAGCCACGTGCTCAATAATTTCCTTGCACATGTTCAAACTAGACACAATACAAATATATATGTTATCCATTGTTTCCTTGTTTGTCTTCAACAAACCAAGAATTTTCCATTATGTTTTCACCTTCGACAAATTTCGACTCTCTAACATTCTTCATTGTTTTTTACAACTCATGTGTTGGACCTTGAACAAATGTGTTATCATTTTGTTGTCTAGCATTCACGGAGGCCCCAATTATAGTTTTGGATGACATAATTGTTGGTCTTGACCTGGATACATTCACATATATTTTCTTTGATGTCATTTTTCCTATATAATTTTTTTTAAATAAATTATTTCTTTACAAAAATAATGGGAAAATGTTTACATTATAATAAAAAATAGCAAAATCATATATAGGATTTGAATTAAAATAAAAATAAAATGACTTGGCCCACAGGGTTATTGAGGGTGATGTAGGGCATCGCCCCCAACAACCCCATAGGCCAGACTTGGCTCACAAGGGTGTTGGGGGCAATGTCAGGCATCGCCCCCAACACCCCCCTGTAGGCCAAGACTTGGCCCGCGGGCCAAAACTATAATAAAATCATTGAAAAATAATAAAACTATAAAAAATAAAATAAAAAACAACAAAAATGGTCACCTTTTCGTTTTTAATTATTTATTTTTAGTTTTGACCTCTCAAATACACTAAAGTAGTTTTGTTTTTTTTTCATTTTTTCTCCTCAAAATCCTATAATTTTTTCTAAAATTTCTTCCAAAAAGATATAAAAATATTTTAAAACCTTTAATTTCTTTAGAAAATAAAATATAAAAAATCTCATATACTTTAAGATTTTTTATGTTTTCGCATAAAAGAAGCTCATATAATTCAAAGTTAATCCTATATATAATTTTTTTTTTAAATGACAAGAATTAAAAAAAATAAAAAATACTAACCTCTGAAATGCTAGATTATCCTTGTTGAATGCTAGATTATCCTTGTTGAATGTCTCCTTGATGTTTCTCCCTTGTAGATTGCTCCAAACTATTTAACGAATGCTGCCTAATATTTAATGCAATGTAAAAAGAAAGAAAACAAGAGTGTGTATATATAATAAAGATTGTATGAATTATTGTTAAGTATAATGAATATGGGATAAATAAAAGAATAAGAAGTGTGTGTGTGTGTGTGTGTGTGAAAGATTATATGAATTATCGCAAAGTTTAATGAATGTGGGATAAATTAAAAAACATAAAAAACAATGTAATTAACTAATAAATAATGAATTAGTAGAGTAAAAGTTTTATTTAATTTTGAAGGAAAAGTATTAAAGGAGAAATTTTAGGGGGGGAATTTGGAGGGAATATTTTGGGGGGGAATTTTGGAGAGAAAGGTTCATTCTACAAGTTATAAAACTATCATTGGAAGGGTGAGCATTTGTATCATTCTATGTTCTTAGTAAGAAGTGATGGTTTCATCAGATAAAGAAAATTTTATTTATGAGGCATCAACATCTTGTTCACATACCTCTTTTTTTGTGACTCACAAATGCGATGGAAATACTTCTAATGTAAATGAAGAGTCATATTTTTCACCTAGTCAGAATTTTGATCATAGTGCAAGCAATGATATTCAACATGTTGATCAGGAAAGTCCTAAATATGAGGACTTTGAAGGCACCAATGACAAAGAGGAGGAACATGATGGTGATCATTATGTTCAACAATTTAATGATATTGAAAATAATCAAAATCTAGGTCCAAGTGAAGACTTTGAATACAATTTAAATGTTTGGGATGATAATTTTCCTCTAAGTGATCATTTTAATGGAAATAACAATGGATATTTCAGTAGTAGCATCGACGTAGAGGAGAAAGATGATGATGGCATTAATAATGATGAATATTTTCCTCCATCAATGGAATTTAAAGGCTCCAATGAAGATGATGGATATTTTCCTCCAAGTGAGGATTTTCAAGGCATTGATGTGGATGATGAGGATTTTCCTCCAAGAAGGGATTTCCAAGGTACTAATGAGGATCATGAAAATTTTCCTGCAAGTGAGGATTTTCAAGGCACTCGTGTGGAATCATGATGAAATGAAGATGATGAAGTTTTTCCTCCAAGTGGGGGTTTTCAAGGTACTGATGAGGATGATGAATATTTTTCTCAAAGTGAGGATTTTCAAGGTATTTATGAGGATGATGAAGATTTTCCTCCAAGTGAGGATTTTCAAGGCACTAATGAGGATGATGAAGAATTTCCCTCAAGTGGGGATTTAAAAAATAGTGAATATAATTATGTCGATGGTGGACACTTTTTTCCAAGTGGGGAATTTAAAGGCACCGATGGTGATGATGGTGATTTTCCTTCGAGTGAGTATTTTCAAAGTACCGATGAGGATGATGTAGATTTTCTTGCAAGTGGGGATTTTCAAGGCACTAATGAGAAGGATGAAGAATTCCCTCAGGTAGGGATTTTAAAAGTGGTGAAGATGAGTATGTCAATGGTGGACACTTTTTTCCGAGTGGGGAATTTAAAGGCACCAATGGTGTTGATGATGATTTTCCTCCAAGTGAGGATTTTCTAAGTACTGATGAGGATGATCGAGATTTTTTTCCAAGTGATGATTTTCAAGACACCAATGAGGATGATGAATAATTTCCCTCAAGTGGGGATTTTAAAAGTAATGAAGATGATTATGTTGATGGTGGACACTTTTTCCCAAGTGAGGAATTTAAAGGCACCAATGGTGATGATGATGATTTTCCTCCAAGTGAGGATTTTTAAGGTACCGATGAGGATGATGAAGATTTTCCTACAACTGAGGATTTTCAAGGCACTAATGAGGATGATGAAAAATTTCCCTCAAGTGGGTATTTTAAAAGTAGTGAAGATGATTACGTCGATGGTGGACAATTTTTTCCAGGTGGGAAATTTAAAGGCACCGATGGTGATGACGATGCTTGTCCTCCAAGTGAAGATTTTAGAGGAACTGATGATGGTGTTGTTGATGATAAAGACATTATTGTTAGAGAAAAATTTAATGGCATTGATAGTCTTAAGGGTGATGATAATTTTCCTTCAAGTGAATATTTTCATGGAAGATCCAATGACATTGGTGAGGATGGTAATAATTTTTCTATTGAGTTTGATATTCCTCTTATCAACAAGATTAACAATGAAGATGATGATGGACCTAGGAATAAAGATCATGTTTTCAATAATTTATGTGCATCAAGTCAAGGTGATCGACATTCTCTTGTTCAATCTTCTCATAGTGTCTTATATGATATTCCTCCTAGTGATGAGAAAATTCCTTCTAGTGAGGATGATGAAATAGTGGAGACATTGCAAATAAACATTGTGTCTAGGACTAGGACTAGACATTTTTATATCAATCCAAATCATTTTAGTAATTCAAGGTCTAGGAAATAATTTCTCACTAAATTAATTTCCATAAGTGATTTGATTTCAAGTGAATGTTGTCAAAAAAACTGTTTGAAAAGTATGGACTACATGTATGCCTTGAATAAAAGGAAGATATGTTTGTCACTGAATAAGATCATGCAAAATTCATATTTAGTGGGGTGCATGATATCCACCAAGACAAAATATGATTATCGCATTAGAAATCTTTTACTTTGCAAAAAGGTTAAAAAAAAATCACTCAATTGGTAATCTTTGTCTATCGAGAATCTAAACAAGATTGGAAAAAGATATTTCATTTTATTCAAAGGTAAATCATGGATTAGAGAGTGGGCCATTAACAAACACTAGATTGTCATGGATGCGTGACTTATTTTCCAAACATGGAGAGTGTATGCTAGATAGAGACATAATATATATTCCAGATATTTTCTCAAGAAGAGAAATATACAACTTATAATAAGAATATGTTGAAGGAAATGGTAATTTTATTACATACACATATTTTACAAGAATATGGAAGAAACAATTCAACAGTGTTTGTATTCCTAAGAAGTCAAGGATAGGGATTTGCCGTATATGTGCTTCTCTTAAATCAAGAAGAGATAAATCTGAAGGGGTAGAAAGAGGTGTATATTTACATTTTTTTTTAATTGGATAGTTATCAACTATGAAAACATATTATCAATATTTTCATTTTATGTCATGTGCAGATTCCCTAATCAAAGCACTTCAGAACATTAGAATCAATAATCAAGTGAAGGGAAAAGTTGTACAAACATCGAAAGAAGTGTTATGATGCTCCAAACAAATATATAGGTAGGATAATTGATGGCATGGACCAAAAAAAAAAAAAAAAAAAACTTCTGTCACATTTTGTCTGTACACTAAAAAATTTACAAGAAGAGAGTTTCATTTAGTTTCACTTGGTTGGTTGTATGGTTTTTGATGGAAAAATATGTCCAAGGGTTTACTTCAAAGCTCTAAATATTCATAATGATGCAAATCTGGCCATCACCATAATTTATCTTGTATTCACTCACAGATCTAGTAATCTTCCTCAAGTTCTATTTCCATAGTTAGACAACACTAGTCGTGAAAACAAAAATCAAATTTTATTTGAATATCTAAGCATGTTTTTTGAACTAGGAATCTTTCAAAAGGTAAAAGTTGGTTTCCTTCTTGTTGGACACGTTCATGACCATATTGATCAAATGTTTATTCATTTTTCAATAACATTGAAGAGGAAAAATGTTGGAAGCCTACCATCAATAATTTAATTTATTAATAAATCATACATTCCAAACCATGTTTTTCACATATTAGAAGAAATTGTTGACATGCAAAGATTTATTTAGGGATTGCATGGTGAAGAAAAGTGCAAAGATTTATTTAGGGATTGCATGGTGAAGAAAAGTGTATTGATAAACTTAATGACATTAGCTTCCAATGTCAATTTTGTTTCAAAAAATTTGATGTGAAAACAATTATATGGGGCAAGAAGTATTCAACTATTGCAGAATGGGGGCCTTCATTAGGTTTAGCATTTTTTAAGTTCATTCTCGATCGTCCAATATTTGCATCAAAGTTATTATTTTTATAATCAGTGGTTGAAATCCATAATGCACGAAGACATAATAAAGATGTACATTATTATGAATGTTTGGAAGAAATTAAAAAGTCCATTAAAGATACATATGAGTACTTTGATGTTGTTGTTTTTTTTAAGTAAAAAGGGGAGGATCCTGTTTATTATAGTTGCAGAGTTACAGAGTCTATTTGTGATGCCAGTTGTCCCACCTAAACAGGAAACCAAGACAACTGGACATTCTATGCCACTTGTGTTCAAGCAAACAAAATTATCAGAGTGTTGTCCTGCCCGAAGGAAACCAGGACGCCTTTCCATTAAGTTCAGACTGTATACTAATAACCTAGTTACAACATGACTATAATCTAATTGGGCTAAAACCTTGTTCTGAAACAAAAAGAGATTGCTAACTAAGAACATCACTGAACCTTTTATCCAGCTGGCTCGTCCTCGTCCCCGTGCCTTTGCCATCCTGCGGGAAACGCATAAGCTTGTGTGCACGTAGGGCACTGTTGTTTCGGGAGAGTCTTGGAGTGTGCAACATACAACATGTCGATTCGATGGTTGATTTGAGCAATACGAAAGATCTGATCGTCCAGCATGCTCCGCATTTCAAAGATTAGTGCTAGGTACCCCGGGTTGGTGAAAGGATGCTGGTCCTGCCAATTACCCTCAACAGAGGCTAAGGGAAATGGCCCCTGTGCTCCTTCTCCTTCATTTGCTTCACTGGCTTGATGTACCTGCCGGTTGTTCGGCTGAGTCGCCTCCTTCGGAGATGCACCAGTGGGTGGGTCATTTTTTTCTTTTGCACAGGATGGTACCTCTTCCTCAACATAGCAGGTGGTGAATTCCTCTGTCGGGCAAGTTGCACTGTAGCCACATGGTTTTCCCAGAGGCGAAATCTTGTCCTCAATGCCAAAATCAGTGGGAGTATTCCAATTGTCCAGGACTGTGAAAAGAGGGTGCTCAGGATAGCTTTGCATGGCCTCGTCCAGGGTGATCTCTTCCACGTACGCCATTGGAGGCATTCGAGGTCTCCCGGACTTCCTGTGTCTTCGCGAGGACACCAAGGCCAACGCCTGCTCGAATTTTTTCTGCCTCTGCCTGCGTGAATCAGCTGAGTACCAAGTTGTGCCCCTGCATGGCTTTCCTCATGCTCTGGGCATATTGAAGAACCTGGAGATGTCCGAAGTTCCCAGCAGATGGATAACCCTACTCCAGAACTTCGGTGGCTCTGCATTCGGCTTTGCGAAATTCGAATGCCTCTCATTGTTGTCGAGGCAGGTGATAAGGAGGAGGATGACGGTGACTGCCATGGCCATTAAGACTGGCCTCCTAGTGCTCTAGTGCGTTGTCCTGTTCACTTGCACGAAGGGCCTCGTCTCCTGGTTAATCCTGCATGGGCTCGTTCCCATTTGAATGTTGAGGGGATGGTCGCCAATGGGTTGTATTAATGGTGCAACCCGATGTTAACCCGCATGTCTCAGCTCTGCAACATGGCACCCCATCCGGGGGTTGTAGATCGCTGGTGGCTAAGGTTTGGCACCGAGTTGAGATGTTTGAGTCTTCCGAAGTGTGGGCCTCCCAACAGAAGTGTTCGGTTCCCATTTCTACTCCTCCGTTTGCCAGGCAATCTGCTACCCTGTTTACTTCTTGTTTCACATGGGAGGGTGTGATGCTGAGATTGTTTTGGAGAAGGCTGCCAAAATCCTCTAACAACCCAGAGAATCACTAGCTGGGTGAGTTTTTCAATGGATTGCCCCCATGGGGAATCTTGGTGATTAACTGAATAAAAATTTGTGAGTCCCCCTCCAAGATAATCTTATGATGGTGTCTGTTAGTAGCTGTTGAGACCCCACAATAAGCATGTTAGCTCTGCCGCATTATTTGTTGTTTCCTCTAGGAATCCTACAACGAGACATAAGATCTCTCCATTGGAGTTTCTAAGTGCTTCTCCATAGCCCGCTGGTCTCGAGTTGCCTTTGGAAGCCCCATCGAAGTTTATTTTATGAAATTAGTTGTAGGGGGGGTCTATATGGTTGGACTACTTTGTTGGTGCTTATGCTTCTCTAGTGCTAGTTGATTGATCAAATTGGGCTGCCAGCTTTAAAGAATGCAATGTTCCTCTGGGTTGGAGTTTAGGTCCTCTATTTTCCAAGATTTACTTCTGATAGTTTCCTTGATTAGTGAGACTATTTTCTCCCAAGTTGTGTTTGGAGTGGAATCTTTGGAGTGGAAGATTCGTTTGTTTTGTTCTTTCCAGATTTTCCAGAGGATGAATCCTAGTAGGAGCTTCCAGATGTGGTTTAGTAGGGGGTTATTGTAGGTGATAGAGTCCCAATTCTCAATTGTGTCATTGATGTTGCTCTGGTGTTGGTTGGATCGACGCATTATTTGCGCTCCTTGGTCCCAAATCTGCTGGCTAAAGTGACATCCATTGAAAAGATGTTCTTTGGTTTCCTCTTGCTGACAGCATAGGACACAGAAAGAGGGCCCAATAAAGCCTCTTTTTCTGAGGTTTTCCTAGGTTAGGATTCGGTTATGTACCACAAGCCATAGGAAGGTGGAAACCTTGGGCCAAAGAGCAGGGTTCCATACTTTGTTCCATATGGTCTCCTTGTTTTGATTCTAGTGATTACCCTATAGGAAGTAAGCTTCCTTTATTGAGAAAGTGCCAGTTGTGGAGTACCCCCATCTTAGGATGTCCCGACCTTCTCTATTGAGTATTTTCCGGTGGTTAGCATGGAATTGCTAGTTCTGTAGATTGAGATTCTCTGGGACCCCTAGATCCCGACTAGAGGTTTTCCAATGGCGCCATTGATGTCGTTGTTCCTCGGGTTTCCAGAGGTCTTTCACCCTTAAAGATGTATCCTGGTTGAGGGATTGTTTGAGTGTGTTTATCTCCTCCAGTTCATCTAGGGGTTTGAATTGTTGCCACGATTCTTGCCAAAACATGGCGCTTTCTCCATTTCGGACTTCCCAAAAAGCATGATTTTGAACCAACGTACGATTTTGCCAGGCTGTGTTCCATATGTTGGAGCCTTGTAGTCAGTCATTGTGTCTAATAAGTTGATTATCTGGTGTGAGGGGGGCGTACTTATGCTTCCATATTTGCGCCCAGACGACTGTTGGGGTTTTTAACCATCTCCACCAGATTTTGGCTCCCATTACTTGATTGAGTTTCCCTGGATCACGAAGTCCCAATCCTCCTAGGCTTTTTGGTGTGCAAAGTTTGTCCCAACTTACTAGCGCCCATTTTTTGTTAGGTTGATGACCATGCCAGAGAAAGTTTCGCTGGAGGTTCCTTATGGCTTTGATTACCTGTTTAGGAGCTGCTAGAGCGGTGAAGAGGTAAGTAGGTAGGGCTTGTAAGACGGACTTGAGGAGGACCAGCCTAGAAGTGAGGTTGAGTGGTCTGAAGGTCCAGTTGCTCAGTCTGTTGGAGATGGAAAGAAGAAGGTTGTCCCAAGAGATGGATCTAGCTGCCGCACCCATGAGAGGAACATCTAAATAGTTGGACGGAAGGGAGCTCTTGGGTATTCCTAGGAGTCTGGAAATGTGGAGCTGGACAGATGTCGGGGTGTTGAAAAAATAGAGTTTGGACTTGTCTAGGTTAAGAGACATGCCTGAAGCTTCTGTGAAGTCTGAGAGGATAGAGTTGAGCTTGTTGGCCTCCTAGGCCATTGGGGAGTTTAGTAGGAGGGTGTCATCGACAAATTGACTGTGAGAAGGCATTGGTTGGATATTGTGCAGAGGCGGGCCTTTGAGAGAGTCGTCTGTGACTGTTGATTTGATGTAACGTCCCAGACCTTCCGCCTTAAGTACAAACAAGAAGGGCGAAAGGGGGTCCCCTTGTCTGATACCTCTAGATGGTGAAAAAGGCCGGGACGAGACCCCATTCACTAGAATGGAGAAGAAGGCTGAGGAGGTGAGATTTAAGATCCAGTCCACCCAATGCTGATCAAATCCAAAAGACTCTAAGACAGCCCGAAGGTACTGCCAGTTGGCTTTGTCAAAATATTTTGAAAGTTCAAGTTTGATTAACATACCTGGAGTCCTTGATGTCTTGAGGGAGTGGATGACCTCGTGAGCTAGGATGACATTGTCCATGATTTGTCTTCCTTCTACGTACCCTGCCTGTTCCTTGGAGATGACATGGGTCAGTATGGGTTTGAGTCGATTGGCTACCACCTTCGTTATGATTTTGTAGATTACATTGCATAGGGCGATGGGTCTAAACTTTTTAGGGTTTGTGACCCGTTCCTCTTTCATAATGAGGGTGAGAAAGGTGGCATTGGGAGCCGGTAGGACTAGGCCTGATGCTCTCGATTCCTCTACTACCTCCCAAACTTCTTCCCTAACCAGGTCCCAGCAGTGGTGGAAAAAATCAGTGGTGAACCCATCCGGGCCGGGGGATTTTCCTGGGGGCATTGCTTTTACGGCTTGGTCAACTTCCTCTTGAGTGATGGGCCATGTTAGGGCTGCGTTTTGTTCCGGAGTTACCAGAGAGAGTATGTGTCTGGTGACCCTTTGGATGGTTGTCGTTCTATCCTCCCTGGTTTCCGTTAGAAGGTCCCGATAGTAGTTGGTCACTTCTACCTCTATCTGAGAATGTTCTCTGATTGGATTGCCCTGGCTATCCTCTAAGTGGGTTATTATGTTGATGTGGCGACGGTGCACCATTGCTCTATGGAAGAATTTTGTGTTATTTTCCCCTTCTTTGGGCCATTGTACCTTGGATTTTTGTTTCCACAAGATTTCCTCTTGCCTTCTTCTCTCTTCTAATTGCGCTTGGAGCTTCTCCTCCTCTTTCATTAGTTCAGTGGTCCGGGATCCTGAGATGAAATTTTTTTGTATATCCGCAAGTTTATTTTCTATGTCCTGTATGCTTTGGAGTATGTTTCCAAAGGTGTTCTTGTTCCAGTGTTTCAGCAATTGCTTGAAGTTTTTGAGGCGTTGCTGGAATTTATACATGCTAGTGCCATGATCTATTTCTGCCTGTGCCCACCAGGATTTTGCTAACTGATGGAAATCTGGGTGTGAGAGCCATAATTTTTTGAAACGGAAAGGTTTGTATTTGGGTGTTGTTCCTATTTCTAGATTAAAAACAAGAGGCTAATGATCCGACCCGGCTTTTGGGAGAACAAGACTTTCCATATAAGAGCCTTCTTCCATTAATTCCTCAGTCACGAGGAAGCGGTCCAGACGACAAGCAATGTGTTGGTTGCCCGATCTACGATTGGACCAGGTGAAGGTGCCATTGCTATTTTCTATGTCTACTAGATTTAGATGATCAATGAGGGTTTTGAACTTACCACTGTCTTGCTCGAGTCTCTTGTTGCCTCCTGTCTTTTCCTCCAGCGACAGGATCATATTGAAGTCACCTCCTAAGATCCAGTTGTGTGTTGTCACCAGAGTCTTGATTAGTGCTAGCCGCTCCATGATTTTATCTTTGTCCTGTTGGCTTTGGGGGGCGTAAACATTTGTAATGGCCCCTTCCTGATTCGAGCCTGTGACCTCAAAGTGGGTCGTTATTGTACCTATAGTTGAGAAGGATTTGCTTAGAGTGATGTTGCCTCGGTTCCAGAGGATAGCTAGACCTCCTGAGTCTCCTGTGGAGTCTGTTAACATGGAGTTACATCCTCTCCAAATACACTGGAAGATGGTTTCAACTTTTTCCCCCACACATTTGGTTTCCTGTAACATTAGGATGTCTGGGTTTTCTGCTTTGATGCAGTCTCGGAGGATCCTTTGTTTGGATAGACCATTAAGTCCTCTAATGTTCCAGGTAATGATCTTCATCATTAAGAGGGTGGTGTTGGGTGGAGGTATCCCTCCGAGAGCTTGTGGATTTTCCCTTGGTTTATCATGAGGTTGCCTGCCTCCTTGATAAGTTGTTGCGTTGTTTTTCGCCCCCTTATTTTGTTCTCACAGAGTATTCTTTTCGAGCCTGAACCTGAGTCCGTGGCTATGCCCAGGTGTGCTACGGATCCTGCTGAGGAGTTAAGAAAGACCTTGTGTACCTTGCGTAGTTTTTCTTCAGGAAGGGTCTGCAAGTCCTTTTGATTCAGGGCCTCCTCGAGCTTTTCCAGATCTATGCCCACTAGATCTTTGTCGTCCAGCTGCATTGGGGTGTCTCTGTCCCCGTCTCCTCTTTCTTTTGTGTAGATTTCACGATTTGGGCGAGGGAGAGGAGGGTTTTGGATGTCCCCTTGGGACTGTTGCGATTCCTTATGCGGATCTTGGATTTCCTCATCTTCTGGTAGCTGGTTCATAATCTCATAGGAGTTTTTGGTCGTGATCTTTTGTCTGGGATCTGGGGCCTACTTCCTTGGAGGGTTTTTCTTTTTGGCCATGACCATGGTGAATCCATCTTTATGTATGGTATCATTTGCTTTGGTGGCTTGTTTAATCAGGGGGCAGTCTCTGAAGAGGTGACCATGCTCATGACTTCTCCTACAACGAAAAGGGATGTGTTCATAGTCCAGTGTTTGTTGCCAGTCCTCATCCTAGTATTCCAGAGTTACAGCTCCTGGTAGGGCCTTAGAAATATTCATGTAGACACAGATCCTGGCGTATGAAGTGTATTTCCTCTGCCTTGTGGCTTCTGATGCTTTGACGTATTGGCCCAGTGTGTTTCCTATGCCCATGAGAATCTCTTCCAGCCAAAACTCTTGCGGTAAGGAGTATAGGCAGATCCATACAGGAGCCATAGTGAAATCCTCCTTGTCTGGGTTGAATCTTTCAGTCCAGAATCGCAAGAATAACCCTGCTGAGTTATAGAAGTACGACCCGTTCTCAAATATCTTGTCTCTGTCTTCTGGGTTGTACAGGATGATTGTGAAGAAACCTTTGGAACTGAGTTGGACCTCATAATCTCCTTTGGGGTTCCACTAGTGTTTTATCCATTTGTTTAGATCTCTTTCTGATGGCCATAGGCCTAGGAACTTGCCAATGAGGGCGTGTTCTCTCATGAATTAGGTATGTTCCCCTACTCTTGTTGAGCTTATGAGGTATCTCGGGGTTTTATCCATTTGTGGAATGCATTTGCCTGGCTCCCACCCTCGAGGTGATTTTGGATGGGACGTGCTAGCTTCCGTCTCCATCTCCTTCCTGAGACCTTGTTCTCTGGCCAGAAGTCGGTCGCGTAGCTGCAAGGGCGGCTCGAATGAGGGGTGTTTTGCTCTGGTGCCTGAGCGGTCGTTGGCGGTAATGTTGTTGTATGAGGGGGGTTTCCCCCCCCTCTTCTGTACCCATTCTGGTGTGTCAGTAGAGGGCAGTTGATGTCCGCTAGCCGCTAATGGTTCACTGTGTCGTGGTCTGCAACTATCCTGCAACAATTTGCACCGGGTTGAAACTAGGGTTTCCTCGTGATCTCGCCTAGAAAACGTAGAGTACTTTGATGTTGTTGATTCTGTTTGGTGGGAGTATTTTTTCAATGGTCTAAGTGACATAATTTCAATCTCAAAAAATGAAGACACATTTTTGAAGACTCCATTTAGTTGGCCACAAAATATGCCAAAATGAATATAAACAAAGAAACATTGTTGAACAACAAAAATCTGAAGGTGTTATTAAGTTTTCACAAGTAAATGAAAGAGAAATGTATATTGGTTCTATAAGGTCATGTGCACAATGTGAAGCCATGGAAGACCTTTACAGGGGTTTGGTACATGATATTAAGGAGGGTTGCACAATTGCAGTATTAGTAGTTGAATATCCACATGGTTATCCATTCTAGATTGTAAAAGTTATAAATATTGATAAATAAAATGAAGATGTTAGAGCAATTGAAGTGCATTGGTATGCAACAGGTACACACCCATTCAATGGTGTGTACAAGCCAGAGATGATGGTTGAGAAACATGTCAGTAGAAAGAGAAAAAGAAAGGGTCAAAATACAATTTGTCGTCGCAGTGACCTCTTTAGATTAGAGGATGTTGACATACTTGTTTATGACTTCAATTTGACAAAGAGAGGAACTTTTCGCTCCAATACCACATAGATTATCAAAAGGTTGATGCCACAAGAAATAACTTCAATATGGGAGTCTGTTGAACATAGTCGTAAATCTAAAAGGATTTTGACATATGAAATGTTGGACATACACATAGACTCAAATGGTGCATTCATTTATAATATAGAAGAGTATGGATCATCTACATCTTCATCCAATCATTCATCTGAAGACAATGTCGATTCTGATGACATTTCATAATCCATGAGTCAATTTGAATAAGTGTATGAAACATTTTATGTATTTTTTATCCATATGATGTTTGTATGGTATCCAGAAATTAGTGTTCTAACTTACATCTGATCTTACATGAAGTTATGAATCATTTCTATGTTTTATGAATTATATGTTTTGATTAGGAGAATATAACAAAATTTCTTAGCTCATGTGTTTTGAATATGGACAATGTAACAATACTTTTAAGAAATAATTTATGTGTTGTTCAATGTAATTTGTATTGACTTTTTTTTATTAAAAGTAAAAAAATATTTGGAAGTGATGTTGAATTTTTAAATTATAGGGTGATATTTCCATGGCATTATGTATTATCTTGTGCTTGGAGTGATAAACTAACCTTTAAAAAGTAAACATTTAAGGGTTGATTTTATGATTTTGTTTACAGTAGTGATGGTGTTTTACACCACTTTAAAAAATGTTGCAACTTTAATCCCCCAATGAAAAGGGGGTGCTATTAACTTTATTTACTGGTCGCAATACTTTTCGATTTGATGGTTGATTTTTTATGTTTTGGTTGAAATGGTACCAACTGTTAAAGATAAGATTTCAAATTAGCTATAATTTTAACATTTAGAAAAAAAACATTTTGCTTTAGGTAACATCATTTTTTTATTTAGGTGTTGATTTTAAGGTTTTTCTTAGAAACCATATGAGTTTTTAAGGTTGTGCTTGAAAAATGTTGTAATTTTAACCCATGCTAGAAAAAATGGTGCCACTGATAGCACCACTTTTTGATTCGGGGGTTGCTTTTCATGTTTTTAATGCAAAAATATGGGTTTTAAGGACTAGAGTTCTCGTTTTGAGGTCATAGTTCCCATTAAGTCGATAACTTTGCTTTGTGGAACAATGCCTTAGGTAAATGTTCTTGGCCTCTACATGGTGTCAAATCAGATAGTACTTCGTGTTGATGTGATTTGTTCAATCATCTAATATTATTGTTCAATGTGATTGCATAAGTGTTTTCAATCAAAAGTGGAGTGAGATTCACTTGTTTCTCTTGTGAATCTTATAGTATCTTCACGAGCCACACAATCTCCTTTGTTTCCTCTACAACAACCTCATATTCTACCTTCGTAGTGGAATATGTTAGAACAAATTGTTTGCATGATATCCAAAAGATATATGTTGATCCAAGACTCATGAGGTATAATGAAGTAGACACTTCACTCTCCTTATCCCCATCAAAGTATGAATATGTATGTCCAACTAGTTTGAAGTCCTCAACCCTAGAGTATTTGAGTCCAAAGTCTTGAGTTCCCTTCAAGTATCTTAGAACTCTCTTTGCAGCATGTCAATGTCCTTCACGAGGTTTTTCCATGAACCTAGAAATGATCCCAATTGCAAATAAAATATCTAGTCTAGTAGTAGTAAGGTAGATAAGACTCCACACAGACTGTCTATATTTAGTTGCATCCTCAAATTCATCCCCTTCTTTTGATGTTAGCTTCATATTTTTTCCATTAGAGTAGAGAGAGGTTTATAATCAACCATGCCAAATTTTTTATTCTCCATTATACTTTTGGGATATGAATACATACTTTGGATTCTGAGTTACTTCAATACCCATGCATTAGTGAAGACGTCCCATGAATGTAATCTCAAAACCCTTCTTCAATTCTTTATTAATGGATGCAATATATGTTTCATTGTTCCATATTATCGAAAGATCATATACATACACCACAATATATACAACAATTTTTCCAACTTTCTTGACGAACAAAGTTGCATCATCAAGATTGCTTGAAATTGATTTTCAAAAGACGCTCAGTTAAATTTTCATACCATGCACGAGATTCTTTTTTTAGGCCATACAAAGACTTGATGAGATTACATACCTTATGTTCTTGACCCTTCACAAAAAATACCTCTGGTTGAGACATGTAGACATTCTCTCTCAAGTCTCCATTCAAGAAGGTTGTCTTCACATCCATGTGATGAATATTCCACCTATTCTATGTTGCCAAATCCAACAATGCACAAATGGTAGCCCATTTTTTTGTGGGAACAAATGTCTCCTCATAGTCTATTCTTTATTTTTGTGCATATCCTTTCACCACAAGACTCGCCTTATACTTTTCAATTGAGTCGTCGGATTTATACTTGTTCTTGTAGACCCACCTGTAGTCAATCAATTTGGTTATGAATGGAGGATCCACCAACTTCCATGTCCCATTCTTGACTAGAGCATCATACTCCTTTTTCATGGATTCTTTCCACTCATCATGAAAAGTATCTTCTTCAAAAAATGTTGGTTCAATATTAGCAGATATATTTAATTCACAATCACATTAAACATCAATATCATTTACATCACTTGAATCTGAGTTATCTACACCTTCATCATCTTGTCTTTTTTTTCTTCTAATTCTTGTCTTTCCAACCTAATTAGGGAAAACACTTTCAAGTGTCTTTATGAGCCACTTTGTAAATTTTTTTGATGGTCCAGGTTGCTCCACTGATTGAGATGGTGTTGCATTCCCGTGAAGGTTCAACCTTTCAATCCTCTCAATTACATCATCTAATTGAAATTTTCGTTCTGATGAAGTGGTTGGATCTTCTACATGATGGGGAGATGGCATTTCAAAATGAGATTCCAGAGATTGATCCAAGATATGGATCCCCCCTTTAAGATGTGGAATTTCATCATCAAAATCGTGATATGTCTTTAAATAGTTGAATCTATCAATACGATCAAGCTACCGCTCAACAATTTTGTCATTCTTGGTGGATTAAAAAAAAATCACATCTCTATAAAGAATGAATTTTTTGCTTACCTCAACATAAAGATAATATGCCTTGGTGGTATTTGAGTACCCCAAAAAGATACACTTTCAACTTCTTGCACCACATTTGTTTCTTTTCTCTTTAGGAATTAAGGCATAATAGATGGAACCAAAGACCCTGCGATGTCTCATTAAATTAATGTGGCCATACCACATTTCATATAAGTATTGTTCCCAAGAGCATGATATGGACTCATGTTTCTCACACACACTGCATATAGAACTGCATCAGCTCAAAACATCAACTTCACATTCTTGAAAAATAGCATTGAATGTACCATATTCAAGAGTGTCATATTCATTTTTTCTGTTACACTATTATGTTGAGGATTGTATGGAACAATGGTTTGATGTTTCATCCCATGTTTGTGAAGATAGTTTTCAAACTCATTAGAAGTATATTCCCCTCCATTATCAATACAAAGAATGTCAATATGAGATTGTGTTTCATTTTTAATCCATAAATGAAAATTTTTCAATGTTTCAAATGCTTGAGATTTATGTTTCAACAAATAAACCCACATCTTGGTGTAGTCATCAATAAAAATCATGATATATTTATTGTCAAAAGTGGATGGAATATGCATTGGGCCACATAAATCAAATTGTATCAAATATAGCTTTCTACATGCTCTCGAAGTGGAATCATGAAAATATTGTTTGTTTGTCGTATTTACTAAGAATACATGCATCATATTGCTTTAAATTCCATGGAATGATAGGCAAACCAAAAAACCATTTTTCTTCAACATATTAATTGATGTGCCCAAATCTAGCATGCCATGAGACACTGGAAGACAATGTACCTTCATCATGGTGAGTAAGGTATGAGAATTCTATGCTCGTGAAGATGTTGCTTTCAACATCAACAATTTGTCATCCTCCCATCCTGTCATGACGACCATGTTGTTGGACGACTTCCTTATTTCAACTTTTTCATCGAACATGTGAATGGAATAGCCTCACTGTTGAATGTGCACAAGAGATGGTAAGTTCCTCCTCAACTCAAGAAGATAACCTTAATCTATCTGCAAATTATATTGCACCCTCTACATTGTCAGTCAATTCTTCAAGGAAATATTTTCGGAATGTCATGTGGAAAGAAGCAGTAATGTCAAGCACCCAAGCATCTCTCCAAGAAAAAAAATAAATTTTGAACAAATCTTCATTTATGCCAATATTGCAACGAACAACAACAAAATGAGTAGATTCAGGAGCTTTACCTTTGTCTTCATTTTGTTCATGCTTGTCTTTGATCTTTTCCAATGGAATTTTGCATGTCTTTGCTTCATGTCCATTCTTGCCACAACAAACACAGTGCAAATTAGATCTCTCACTTTGATTATCCCTAACCCCCCCTGAAATTATTCTTTCTACGCCCTCTCTTACTGTCCTCTCCTCTAGAAGAATCACATGATTGATTATTTCCTTTTTGAGCAAGGAACACAGTCTCTCCAATGGGATGAGTTGTCTTCTTCCTGAAATCCTTCACATTCTACATTTTTCTCCACCGAAGAGTCAAAATCAATAGACTTCAATTGGCCACTAGCTTGAAGTGATTCAAGACAATGCGAATATGTGGGGTAGAGGGCCTTGCTAAAGGTCGTGAGAGCAATGCCTATCTTCACACCAACATCATCTATGCCATGCATGTTGACTTTGATTTTGTATGCTAGAGCCATGGAATCATTATCCTTCAAATTTAGGTTGAAGAGCTTCAATTGCAATTGAATTAGCTCCAACTCTTCATTTGAATCATACAAATCCTTAAACTTCTTCAAAGCACTCCAAGAATATTTGATGGATCTAATATGACGACTTACCTCTTTACTTACAAAAAAAACAATCAAGGCATAAGATTTCTTATCTTTATTCGTCTATGTGGTAAGCTTCTTTATTTGTAGTCAATTTGGTAGGCTTGGTATCGCCATCACAGATGTCATCCCAAAGATCATTGAAGATCAAGGTATGCTCAATATTCCTTGACAATTCCAGATAATTCTCTTTGCCATTGAGCACCACACCCTCAATTGAAATGAGAGAATGCATTTTCCTCAATAAAATTAGCCAAAACACAAAAATCACAAAGAACTGGAGGATTCAAAAACTGTTTGAAAATGCCAAATTGTGTAGAGCAACGAATGCAAAATGTAATAGCAGAAGTGATACCACTATAGAATGTTTTATGGGGCTAGTATACCCAGGGTAGAACCTTCTTTGCTATGAAGTTTATAAATTCCCAACATTGTTTTCATAATTTCAAAGATTTTCGGGAGATCGAGGAGATTCTAGATAATAAGATGAATTACATTAATGTACTTTGGCCTCATGTAATCCCATATTTATTAAGCTAAAAATATGAATAATATTGTGTTCATTTTTCTCTAAAGTAAATTAATACATAGGCCCAAATGAACCAAAATTGATATTTATTTACAGAACATACTTTCAATCTCCAACTTTGGGGTCAAAAGTCTATGAAAATCACCAAAAAAGAACCTCGATCTATAGAACACCTTCACACCAAAGTGTCGTAGGGTGGTGAAAAGCTCAACATCTACAGTTGGAAGTCAAATATTATGACATTTAGGTGTTCCATGTTTGAAAATGCAACATTGAGGAATGAGGAAGAAGAATTCAAGGGAGAAAGCAGATAAGACGAAGGTCATGAAGGTCATCTCTTGGAGTTATCAAGAAAACCTAGGCTCTCATACCATTGAGAGACCAGGGATGAGTAAATCCACTAATTGAATTGCATTTCATTAGAGTGAGCCATATATTAATACAATGAGAAGTTACCTTTGGTCTCATTTTCCAAGAGATCAAAGTGACTCTTCCTATTCACTTATGACTCTTCATAGTTCTCCTAAATTAATATTTACAATATACTATAATCCCAAGGATTAAGTATCTAATATCACAAAGTTAGGTGTTTCTTTGAATTTGTTACTTCCTCACGAGTCTTGACTAAAGCATCTTTAGAGTTACTAGTTCATGTCCTTCCACATGGTGAGCATGGTCATTGAGTTTTATTAACTTCATTTTGCTGAAGTCAATTTTACTTGGTCGATGTTACCTTAACTAAAACATTTTTATTGAGTTACTCATGTGTATCTTTCCAACTGGTCATCATGGTCATTGAGTTTTGCCTACTTTATTCTTTTACCAAAATGATTAACCCATTATGACAATTTATTGAATTATTCATTTATATCATTATACCTAGTCATCATGGTCATTGAGTTTTTTCTACTTCATTGTTTTACACAAATAATTAACTCATTATAACAATCAAAGTCACTCTCCATACTAAAGGTGCTTACTACCCAAGTCAATCTTTACCTTCTTGCTCCTTGTAAAAGTATTGCATCTCCATTACCATGTATTGCTTCAAGAGATTCATCCTTACCTTTCTTCTAATAAATCTACTATTAAGAGATTCATCCTTACCTTTCTTCTAATAAATATTCATTCTTACCTTTCTTCAAATAAATTTGATAGGAGAATGAATAGTTCCTTAGTTCTTTGTGATTTACATGTGTTGTTGTTTTTCTTTAGGGGTAGAAAAACCATACAATTTATCAACACTATTGATTAATTGGACATTTTCATGCAATTTATCAACTTATTGATTATTTGGACATTTTCCATGTGAATTGATATTGATTATTTGGATATTTTCATGCAATTTGATTATTTGGACATTTTCATGTGATTGATATTCATTATTTGGACATTTTCCATGTGAATTGATATTGATTATTTGGATATTTTCATGCAATTTGATTATTTGGACATTTTCACGTGAATTGATATTGATTATTTGGACATTTTCCATGTGAATTGATATTGATTATTTGGATATTTTCATGCAATTTGATTATTTGGACATTTTCATGTGAATTGATATTGATTATTTGGATATTTTCATGCAAATTTTCAACCTATCATGAATTGATATGGATTATTTGGACATTTTTATTTTTCATAAGTTGTTGTTTAATCAATCACATGGTTCTATTAATGATATTGATTATTTGGATGTTTTCATGCAATTTTGGACATTTTTATTTTTCATAAGTTGTTGTTTAATCAATCATATGGTTATATTAATGATATTGATTATTGAATTGATATTGATTATTTGGACATTTTTATTTTTCATAAGTTGTTTAATCAATCATATGGTTCTATTAATGTTGTTTAAGTTATATGGTTCTATTAATGCTTGTATCTTGAATTGATATGGATTATTTTGACATTTTTATTTTTCATAAGTTGTTGTTTAATCAATCATATGGTTCTATTAATGATGTTTAAGTTATATGATTCTATGGTTCTATTAATAATGTTTAAGTTATATGGTTCTATTAATGCTTGTATGGTGAATTGATATGGATTATTTGAACATTTTTATTTTTCATAAGTTATTGTATTGGATACCATTATTTCACTAAAAATGTGATGATATTGATTATTTGAACATTTTTATTTTTCATTATAAATTGATAATGTTTAACCAAGTCATATGGTTTTATGATTATTTGAACATTTTTTATTTTTTAGTATAAATTAATGATGTTTAACCAAATCATATGGTTCTATTAAATGTTTAAGATATATGGTTCTATTAATGCTTGTATCGTGAATTGATATGGATTATTTGAACATTTTTATTTTTCATAAGTTGTTGTATTGAACACCAATATCTCACTAAAAATGTGATGATATTGATTATTTGAACATTTTTATTTTTCATTATAAATTGATGATGTTTAACCAAGTCATATGATTTTATAAGGATGTTTAACCAATTTATATTATAAATTAAAATACTTTTATGTTAAACAAAATTGTATACATTACCTATATTATTATTATTATTATTTTAAAATTTTAATTTTTTTTTATCATCTTATTATTTTAAAATTTTGTAAATTAATTTATTTTTAAATAACATGATTTTCATGTGAATTATTATTATTAATTCACATAATATCATTATATTCATAATATGATTCATTTGTATGTTGAATACTTTAACATTCATGTGAATTAATATTATTAATTCACATGATATTATTATATTCATAATATGATTCATTTGTATGTTGAATACTTTAACAATGTTACTCTTCCATTAAAATATAACATATTACTCTTCCATTAAAATATAACATTGATGCTTTGACTTTTGTGAGAAAGGGCTCGTCACCCTGTAAATAAATCTATTACAAATTACTTTTCCATTAAAATATAACATTGATGCTTTGATGTTGTGAGAAAGGCTACATCAACCTGTAAATAAATCTATTACAAATGAGAAGTGAAGAGTGCTTGTATGCTGAATATTTCGATGTTTGTAATTTCAGCTCACTATGAAAAATAATGGTTGCTTGCTTCACCATATCAAGAATTTTCACTTTTCTATCAATTTTTTTGATGTGGTTACTCTTTCATTAGAAAATAATATTTTTTATTTTATTTTATCATAATATATTTGTAAAAATTATTAATAATTATTTTTATTTCATCATTTCAAATAAATTTGTTTTACAATATGTTTTTTTTAATAGAAAATTTGCTCAATTATATTAGTAAAATATAATTTTTTACATTTTCTAGACCATAGTTGTTATTAAGAATTAGATACATAAGTGTTCATAACAATATTTGCATGATTCAAAAAGTTTATTTTGGGAAATAAATCTTTACAAGACCAAGACCCTAAACATTGGTAAACTTGTGGCACATATACCATGTTGCTACCATCACTCTAGAGGCATTTCAAATACACAAAAAATGAATCATGTCTAGAAATCTTTTTCAAAAAAAAGATTAGGAAACTGAAGCTAGTAAATATTGATGTGCCTCCTTAGGCCCTCTATTCCATTTGTCCATTTGTAATAAGAGATTACTCCTTGAAGATCCACCTTCTTATTAAATTCATGGTAGATGTGTTCAAAACTGATTTCATGCAACTTGCTTCTTAAGGCCATGATTCTTTGCTTCCACCCTTCAATAGTGCAAGCCCACATATCACCTCTTATGTTTAGCCAATCTATTATAACTTTTGAATCTCCCAGAATCTGAATCTTGTGACTAGACAAATGATTTGCCAACAATAAGGTTGCCCAAACTCCCAATAGCTCTGCCTTTGTATTTGTATCTTCTCTGCAGTTGAAGTACCACCTGTAAATTGATAAATCTGATGTTTTTATGACTCCTCCCGCCCCACAACATTTTCCATTTAAATATGTTGCCCCATCAAAACAAGCAACAATCATATCATGATGTTGTGCAGTCAAGCAAGATTGAATTGGAAGAGGATTTTTAGAGACCTCGGGCCTTTTCAGTGAGCCAAGAGTCTTGGTGACCACCGCTAGAGTAGATGGTTCTTTTTCTTCAAAAAAGACAGAATTCCTTTCTAACCAAATATACCAACATATAAGTGCAGCGAAATAGGAGGGGACAATCTTGTTTGTTGTTCCCTTTCCATACACTTTTAAACTTTTTGCCAGTTTGAATTTTTTCCCAAATTACTTTTGTAAATGAGCAGTGAATGAAAAGATGAGTAGTATTTTCAGTATCGTTCTTGCATAACTGACACCGACCTAAGCCTACCCATCCTCTTTGTTGTAGATTTTCCCAAGTCAAAGTTTTATTCTCTGCTGCCAACCACAAAAATAGCTTTATTTTTTGTTGCATATCCCACGTCCATAAACTTTTTCTCCATCCTTTAAAGATCGACAAGTTTTGAGTGGATAATAGTGCCAAATATGCATTTTTCACTGTGAGATAACCTGAGGAATCACCCCCAATCCACATTAATATATCTTCCTTATCCTGGATAGTTTTTCCTAAAGCTTGTAGTGCATTACGATAGAGCTCCCACTCTGTTGCCATCTCACGAGTAATATCCAAATCAGTGCCACTGACCCAATAAGTCAATTGGGAAGCTTGCTCTTGACGTATCTAGGCTTGTGCTAGTACTGTAATATGTTTATGTCTAAGTATATCAATCAATGATTGAGAGAGAAAGGATTTATCTCCCATTCCCAGAATTTTGTCTCTGCCGAGAACCACATGATGACCTGAACCAGGATTCCAGCTCAACCAAATCGTAATCAAGTGTATTGACTTTAATAGACTATTCCATATTTTTGATGCCGCTCGTTGGTGGAATGGAGCCGATCTAAACCAGTTTTTCACTGTAGTAAATGGGAGATATTTATCTTTAATAACCTTTTTCCATATTCCATTCTTCATTAGTACTTGCCAGAGAGTAGGGGCAGCCAACGCTTTACTGAAGGAGGAAATATTTCGAAATCCCCAACCACCACTGTGTTTTGGTTTGACGAGAGTCTCCCACCGACAGAGGTGATAATGGTGTGTCTCGCCATTCCCATTCCAAAGGAAATTATAAAGTATTTTCCTTAGCTTGTTCAAAATGGAGAAAGGTATAGCTGCTAGTGATAGCCAGTATACCGGTTGACTTTCCAGAACATATTTACATAATATATATCTTTCGCCCAAGGATAACCACCTATAGCTCCAGTGCCCTATCTTCTTTTCCACCTTGGCCAAAACCCTGCTCTAGTCTTCTGCTTTCTGTAATCCAGTGTTTAAATAGTAATCGAGGTATTTGAAGCCCAAGGAGAGATCCAATAAATTATACGGGAGTAATTGTTTGAAAGGGGAAAGTTATGCCTCTGATAGGCCTGCATAAATTATTGTAGACTTTGTTTCATTTACCTTTAACCCATAAGCATTACAAAACATGTTAATGTGACTCTCAATCTCCAACAAAAAATAAGTGAAGAATTTTAATAAGTCTGGAGACTTTTATGCCCAACAGCTTCCCCTCCCGAAGGATTTCTTTTAATAATAAGCTCAGACCCTCCATAACAAGGATAAACAACAAAGGGGACAAAGGATACCCTTGTCGTAATCCTCTTCCACCTCTGAAAAAATCAGTGACCTCCCCATTATATTAAAACAACAAAAGACGTTGACTCCACACAACTCATAATCCAGTTTGTCAATAGATTGCCAAAAACCCACTTGGATTAAAATCATCCTTACAAAATCCCAATTAATACAGTCATATGTTTTCTGTAGGTCTATCTTCAGGATGAGAGACTTGGAATTTTTCTTTTTGATGTTGTGTAAGAATTCATGTGTTGTTCCAATAGCATCTTGGATCTGGCGACCTTCCAAGAATTCCATCTGCTCGATTGAAAGAGACTTGGATAGAATCAATTTAATATGGTTTGCTATAATTTTGGAAATAAATTTATAAACAAGATTACACAAAGAAATAGGCCTGAAGTCCCTAGAGGTGGCAGGTTTATTTACTTTTGGAATTAGAGTTAAAAAAGTAGAATTTAGGCTCCCTGCAATGTAGCCCCTAGACCGTGATTCCTCAACCATCGCCAAAAGATCCTCACCAACCAAATCAAAGAAGTGAATGAAAAATTCAACCATCCAGCCATCAGGCCTTGGGCTTTTTTCTTTTTTAAACAAGGATAATACCTCTTTCAATTCCTCCAACTTAACCGGTCTATGGAGTACTCTCGCTTCCTCCTCATTTATCAAACGGGAGAAAAGCCTGCTACCCTAACCTGATCGAATGGATGTGACTGGTCCAGGGACTTAAAGAAGTTTTTGTAATATTTCACTACCTCCTCTTTTATAGACTCCTGACCACAGTGTGCAGTCCCTGTGTCATCTCGAATCTCCCAAATATGTTTTATATTTCTCCTGTGACTGGCGAACTGGTGGAAGAACTTCATGTTTTGGTCGCCACTTTGTACCCAAATAGCCCGACTCCGTTGACGCCATAGTTCCTCCTTTGCTTTTAAGTACTTATTCCTTTCAAATTCAAGATTTATAAGATTGCTTTCCACCTCCAGTAGCGTAGTGCCTCCCGTCAACATTTGCAATGTCTCTTTAATTTTTCCGTCCAACTCCTCCACATGTTTCAAACCCCGACTCTTGATTTCTTTTACCCAGAATTTAGTGTGAGTTTTCAAATCCTTCAATTTCTAGATTAAATATTTCTGATCAGTCTAGACTTTAAAAACCAAACTTTTAAAATCCATGTCTAAAAGCCTCTGTGAATTGAATTTAAAGGGATGTGCCTTGAAAAGTGGAGTGATCTCCAGCTGCAAAAGCACTGGAGCATGGTCTGAGACAAAGGGGTACTCTACCCAGGATCTGTAAAGGCCCACTATATAAAAGATCCTCCGAAATAAAAATCATGTCCAGTCGCTTTGCAATTGAATCGGTACCAGAATGCCCATTTCGCCAGGTAGGTACGATCTTATCGGGCTGAACATCAATGAGTCTAGGAGCTTGGAAGAAAGCTCTGAAGAAACCCGCCAACGGCCCCGAGTTTGAAGACCTGCCCCAGACCTCTTCAGTCGAGACAGTTAAATTCAGATCCCCTGCTACTACTAGATTTTTAATGGTAAGCAAACCACTATCAGCCAGATGATTTCAAAATCTTTTACACTCCATACACAGACCATAAATATTAAGTGAAATGCTCTCCCTTTTGGTTGCAATAACAAAACATGTTAACAAAATCCCACCACAAGTGAGGTAATGTACCAGATTAAAAAGATAAGGATCCCATGAAACCAGCAGACCCCCCGAAGTGCCAACAAAACCAACTGTACAAGACACCCAAGTGGGACGAAATTTATTCATAAATGACCTAGCTTTTTGCTCATGGACCAAGGCTTCCTGAAGAAAAACAATATCGTGATGGGAAGTGTCTAATAAACAACGAAACGAGGCTGATTTTAGGGAGCCCCGAACCCCTTTGAGATTAAGGTAGAGAAAAATCATTGTTTTGCCCTTGCTAGGGTCTTCATAGCTCTAAGTGCCCCATAGTAGGTAAAGTAGTCGTAGCCAAATTTTTCTTCCGAGCGCTTCTTGTCTTTACCAGAGAAAATTCTATGTCCAGTCCTCGTGACCAGGTATAGTCTTTCCCTGTCTCTATAGGACGAGAGCTAGTGGTACTAGTTTCCCCACTTATAGTGGAAGGATAAAAAATCGCGTTCCCAAAATAGGTAGGTCACTGTGTCAGGGGATTAGTGTCTCGTAAATAGGGAATTAAGGAGTCCAAAACTGCACACAGTGAAGTGTCATCCTCTTTGGATTCTCGATAGCCAGGAATAGGTACAGACTCAACAGGAAAAGAAGAAGCCACCTATGCGATATCCACATGAGAAGAAGTGGCTAGCAGTGAAGGATCAACAAGACCCGGGGACCGAGATGGTTGCACCTCCGGGACTGGTAAAGTATTGAGGCACTTAGTTTGATTACTGGTAGTAATCCCCCGACCACCAAATGGCAAGGTTTCACTGTCCACATGACTACCTAAACCCAAAGAAATAGGTTATGATGTAGCCATCCTATCCACGCCCGAGGAAACCGCCACAGTAGAGGTAGTATTTTTCAAAAATAAAGAAGCGTTCAAGATATCCTTCTCCCATGAAGATAAGGATGCATATAATGCAGGGCAACGAAGTTTCAACTTACCAGAAAGTGAAGTCGCTTGTTCCGACGAACTTGGAATCTCCGATTAAGGGTATTGAGTCCAAACCCAAGCTGAGTCAACTTCAAGAGATGAGTCACCATTATCTCTGTGAAGTGTCGTATCTTCCGAAACCTCCTCCTCTACCCAACTAGTGCAGTCCCTCCCCAAATGACCACTACTGCAACAAAGACTTCAATGGAAAGGGATGCCAAAGTAGTCCAGCTTTTGTAAAATCCGTCGACCCCTCCATTCTATTTTTATTAATTGTGGGAGTCCACCATGAATGTCCATCTCCACTAAAATTTTGCCCAACTTCCTATTCGATGCTGAGAGAGTAAGCCTTTCTAATGAAATAAAAGTACCTAAAGAGTTCCCTATTGCCTCCAAAGCTCCTTCATTCCATAACTGTAATGGTAAGCCGGAAGAAGAACCCACAAATGGCAAAGTTGAAAAGTGCCAAATCTTTCGACGAGTTACAGATAAACCCAAACCAACCCTTGGTTAAGAAAACAATTTCAGGAACTTTGTTCCACCTACACTGAAAGCGAAACCTTACACAAATGCCTGTAAGAGAGTCTTCCAACTAGACCACATAGGGCCTAACTACAGGTCTCTTCAAGGCCAATATCAAATCCCAATACCATCTTTTTCACCACCTTTTTTTGCCTTCCACAACCTGCGACTAGTCCTAGACCTACCAGCACTCTCTACGAGCTAGGGGAACCTGACAACTTAAAACCCTCTTCTCGAGCTCACACAAAGTTCGTTTTCTCCATAGAGGAAATACCCCCGAACGACTAGGCAGAAAATAAAAAAAATAGGGAGTTAATGAACCGGTACCATTTCCCACCAGCTTCGTTCATCCTTAAGCTAACGTTTGCCTAGCCACCTTGCCTCCATTGAGCTCTTCCCCAAGATGACTTAACAAACGCCCAATTCCCTAGGACAATAGATGGAGAAATAAATGATATATTTAAAATGCTAAGCTTTCTGCCAACCACCTGGGCTCCACAACGCTCGCCCCCAAAAGTCTTAGCTAACTGCCAGTTACCAAAAATAGTTAAGAAAGAACGAAGTAAAACTTGGTCCAAATCTAAACTGAAGAGAACAACCCAACGAGGTAAATAAATGTCCTCTTCCGCAAAACTAGGCCAAAGATAGGTCGATAACCTGGATACCAACCACATACTCTCTCTGAATCCGTCTACTCTGGTTCCATCAACACTTTTACCCTAAACCCTTCCGCCTTCGACTCCCATCTCCATGAGAGGGACGAGAGAGCAACCTTGCTCACCCCATTGTGACGAAAAATCTTGGTTAAAAGTTTCATGATTCCATCATCCTCTACAATGTGCTTGCGCGTTGAATACTTATGAAACTAAATAATTTCCAACATAGTTTACCATGTGTCACAACTTATATCAAACCCTAACATGGTTAAAAATATTCCATAATTATAACTATGCTGGCCGTAATGGGTATATATACATCATATTTGCAGAGTTAATCCTTTACAGCTATGTGCTTATTAATCACTCAAATCAATCCACAAAATGGCACACATATTAATTTTAGTTTCCAAGTATTTATGTTAAAAGTCAACTTTTAACATTGAAAATCTAGTTTCCACAATTTTCCCATCGAAGTTAAACAATTTTCACAATTTTCCAAAGACGAAATTTAAAACTTAATTGTTTCCCCATTCTATACTCTCAGCATTATATTATATATATTTGTCAATTGTATTTAGTTTGGGTAAATAATATGATAAAGTCACAAGGTCATAATGAGTGCTGTTTTAATTGTTTCTACATTCTATACTCTCAGCGTTATATTATATATATTTGTCAATTGTGTTTAGTTTAGGTAAATAATATGATAAAGTCATACTGAGTGCTGTTGTAATGGTTTAATGTTTATATGTATTAGAAATTAGAATGTTGTAATGGTTTAATGTTTATATGTATTAGAAATTAGAAAGTTTTTTTTATTTAATTGAATAGCAAAGTTTTCTTTCATTCAATTTTGAATGAATAGCAAGATAAGCAAAGTTTCATTTGATTCAATTTAGAATGAATAACAATAAACTGTTATTTTTCCCTGTAAAAAAAATTAAATAATTATCAAGAAACTAAATTAAATGAATATCAAGAAACTGTTACTTCAAACTAAATTAAACAAATATCAAGAAACTGTTATTTCAAACTAAATTAATTAAATATCAAGAAACTGTTATTTCAAAAAAAATTAAATGAAGTGCAAGAAATTGTTATTTCACTGTGAAAAAATTAAATGAATAGCAAGAAACTGTTATTTCACTGTGAAAAATTAAATGAATAGCAAGAAACTGTTATTTCACTGTGAAAAATTAAATGAATAGCAAGAAACTGTTATTTCCCTGTGAAAAAAATTTATATTATATATATTCAAGATTCTTATCATTTATATTATATATATTCGAGATTCTTATCATTGCCGTCCTATCAAAATTTAACGATAATGAAAAAGAAAGAAAACTTTAATGTTTCTAAACAAAAACCCTACTGAAAAGCTCTGAACAACCCTACTCGACTTGCACGTTAATCACATTCTTGACCTCCTCTTCTGTAAACTTGGGAACAGTGATTTTGAGGACGCCATTCTTCATTTGGGCTTTGATCTGGTCGAGCTTGTACACTTTCGCAGGAAGTTCGATGCGGCTGTTGTATTTTCGAGCACTGCCATCCAACTCTGCGTCTGAGAGGGATTCCCCCTTTATCACCAGCGCGTTCTCCTCAGCATAAACTTTGACGTCTTCCTTCCCCAGCCCCGGCATATCCACCCGCAGATGCAGAGCATCCCTCTCTTCGTTCACATCCCACGGCTTCCTCGACCCGCCTCTCAGGGCATCCCCTGTCCCGCGAGATGAGGCAACGAAAGGGTTATCGAACAGCTGATCGAGGCCAAACCCCAAGCTCCTCAGAGGATAAAACGGATCTGCTACATATCAGAACAAGGGTTCAGAGATTAATAACGACATAACAACAAACGGCCATGGAATTCGAGGGTCAGAACAAGGGTTCAGAGCTTAATAACGACATAACAACAAACGGCCATGAAATTCGAGGGTCAGAACAAGGGTTCAGAGCTTAATAACGACATAACAACAAACGGCCATGGAATTCGAGTGTCAGTACAAAGCTCACCATCAAAAACATTAGACAAGCCCCCGCCGCGGATTTCCGAAGCTTGGCGCCTTTGTCTGCCATCCTCTATCGACGAATCCTCCTCAGGCCTGTATTTCAGTGCATTTGTTGACAAGCTCCGGCGCATGGCAGAGGCAGCAGAATCTCCTGGACGGCCTGCAGGCCACAGGCATTTCTTGACGACCGGAATAACTGACTTCACAACATTACTCTTACCAGAAGCTAGAGTCGCCATTTCCGTCAAAATAATCCCTGCTGCAGCATGCACAAAGTTACCAAACGGCTTAAACCCTATAAAAAGGATAATATTAAAACCCCCGAGTCATCACCACAAACCGTGAAATTATCAGAAACTTGAAATTGCATACCGTTGAATCCAAGAACAAACAGAAACCGTCGGGAATTGGTTGAAACAAAGACAAGTATGACGATGACCTGCTCACCGATATTTGTTGCTCTCGATCGACAAGTTTAATTTATGGAGAGGAAAAGAAGGCTCTGGAAACAGTGTGAATCTCTCCCAGAGAAGGTCCTGGAAAGTTATAGTGATTCTTGGAGATGTTCTTCAATGTAAATCCACATTTACCATTCCGTTAGGGTTTTTCATCTTACATCTATACTTGTAATTCAGTTAGGGATTTTTCATCCCGATAGAATTGCAGATATAAGGAGTGTACAAACTTCTCTTAATAAATTTGGTAGGAAGTGTGTTAACCTCAATTTACTAAAAACCAAAAAACAAAAACAAAAACAAAAACAAACAAACAAAAAAAAAAAAAAAAGTTGTTAATTTATTAATTCATTTTGATTTATATAATTTTAAAATTTTAATATTAATTAATATAAGTGATTTTAATTCAAAATTTGTTAAACTACCACATAGTAAAACAATTTATAGGGTTTTTTCTTAAGAGGTCACAGGTTCAAATTCAAAGGGGGTAGGGTATGTATACTTTTATAGACTTTACCAGTCAAATCGTTAGGCGGAGAGGGGTCCCTTGTCCCACAAACAAGGGGGTCTCATATACCAATTTGGTGTGCTGGCTTCGCCGTGACCTTAAAAATAGATTATAATTACTATTATTATTATTATATTAATATTGAATTTTTCAATTGTATAACTTATGTTAATTTTGAGTTTATTAAATTATTAAAAAGATAAAAAACAATTGATATATAAACTTTTCGATATAATCTAAGTTTATTTAACATTTAAAAAAAATCATATATAACTTTTTGGATCTTTAAAAGATTAAAATTTAAAATAGATTTATGTTAATTTTTTTTTTTAATTGTGTTTAACTATATTTATAGAGTAGTTTTTGGTGTAACCTTCATTCCGTTACAACAACAAATAGTGAGGTAAATATTTTGTTTCTTCGCATTAGGAATTTAAATCGTCACAACATAAATTAATAGCATTACAAACGACACATCACCGAAATCAATAACGACACAAAGCCAACGCATTAACATAAATAATAGCGACACATGATCAACACATAAACATAAATAGCGATGCAGTTCAACACATCACAATCAACTGAAGCAAATATAAATAGTGTTCATCCATGTCAACGAATATTAAAATAACTACCTGCCCAACCTATCTTGCATGGTTAGGACCTCCAAGACACATAAGCAACGCTCAAGCCCAGGATTCATCCAATTGATTTTGACCACTTAAGGTCTCAGGGTTGGCGACTGTTCTGAGAAACAAGGAGGTATCTAAGTGTAATGTTC
>ML785969.1:692595-707236 GCA_009831015.1 Picea engelmannii
CATCAAACCCCTCAAACTCCTCTGTCTGAAGTGCCCATCTCGATACTAGTGAAGCGTCGATGAAGTTGTGGGTGGCCCCACCATCTATCAGGGCGATTGCCCGTTGCCCCTGAATAATCCCTCTGATACGGAGGGTATCATACTTGGGAACACCGGAAAGGGTCGCTATGACTCCTCCCTTTGCTAGTTTTCTCCTGTTAGCCTGCTCTGGCGGTTGTGGGACTATTGGAGGATGAGCTCCTGCTAGTGTCGGTGGTCTACGAGGAAGCTATTCCTCTGTTGGTGCTGACTCCTCTTCTAAACTAGTGGATCCACTATCCTGCTCCTCCTCCTCACTATCCACACTATCTGCTGCTATCTCAATATAATGAATCTCTCCCTTGCCCATGCACCTGTGGCTTGAGACCCAAGGATCTTTGTAGCTGAAGCAAAGCTTCTTCCTCATAAGCTCTCGCCTAGTCTCATCATCCAACTTCTCCTTGCCCTTCCATTCTCTCTGGAATGGCTTCCTATCTTGATCCCTCTGGGGCACAAATGGTTTGGAGAAAGTTTTAGTCTTTGGCACTGAGTCTTCCAGATCTCGAGAGCGAAGGATGGCATCCTGCAAAGTGGGAGGCATGTATGCCTTCACCCATCCTCTCAAAGGCTCTATGAGTCCTTCTGTGAATAGCATGATCAGCCTGGGTTCTGATATATCTGTCACGGCTACCCGCTGAAACTCTGTGATGAACGCCTCTACTGTGCCACTTTGTCTCAACTGGGCTAGATCCCTGAAGTGTATATCAGGATCCTTCTTATCAAACCTATCCGTGAGCCTATCTGTAAACTCCCTATAGGAGGTGATGCGACTATGACCCAATGTCACCAGTCCATGATACCACCACTCGTGTGCCTCACCCTCCAAGTGTAAGGTTGCGAAACTAATGGCCTCTATCTCAGTCATCTGGTTGAGCTTGTAATACGTGTCTAGCTTCTGTACCCAAGCTTTGGCGGTGTATTTGGACGATTGGATGAAAGAAGGGATGGTGAGTTTCCCAACTTTTCGGATGAAATCGAGGTTATGCCCCTATTGTTGTTGTGGTCCTCCCCTCTGCGATTCTCTGGGGTGGTTCATGAGTCTGAGTCCACAGTACTCGACTAAGGTCATGTCCTGATGGAAGTCATGAACCAATGCTACGTACTCCCTCCTATACTATGCAATGTCGTCGGCATGAGTGGGTGGCCTCTGTGCTATTAGTGGTGGTGGTGCTACCGGGGGTGCCCTCTGGAAACTGGGAAACAAGGGTCTGGGAATCCTACTCGCAGAGGTGTATGTGCGAGAGGGTGACTGGGGTCTACTACCTGCTCTCGAGTTCACCTGTGCTGCATGCGGGACTTGTGTATCTGGGGTGCCCACTCTAGCCAATCTATCAACCACTTGTGCCAAGGACTGAGACATGGTCCGTTGACTAGCTAACATACCGTTGATAACCTGCATGAAAGCTGCCTCTGGATTTACGGGGGCCTTGCCACTGCCCTCTGGTCGCTCATATCTGTCTCCTAGCATCCTCTCAGCCTCGCGCTCAGCCTCACGCTATGCCCTTCTCTCTGCTTCTCTGTGTGCTTCTTCCTCTTCCTCTGAGCTAGAAGGAAAAGGGGGGAAATCAGGCCTATGCCTTTTTTCCTGATGCCTGTTGTAAGTGACATATTCGTCACCTACGTGTTCACGGCCCTCTGGGTCTTCTGCTGCACTCATTGTCTTTAGTCATAGGCTGGCAGGACTAAAGCTCTAATACCACTGTAATGTTCCTGACTTGGCTAGTCTGGGAAACGCTGCTAATGTGTGTGTAGGATCAAAGGTTTACAACATATAAATGATCATACAAATAATAAACGCGACAAAGGACTGCAAGTTTGTATTATGATATCTTTGTGTATTACAAAATGGCCGAATGCGGCTGAATAACTGAAAATACTCGACTAGATCAACATACAAAGGATCTTAGCCAGAAAATAAGCAACTGCAGCTGAATAAAATAACAACACTCGGCTAGATCAAAAGACAAAAGGATCTTAGTCGGAATACAAATAAGAAACTAAAAGATAATACCCGGAATATGGGAGCACTGCGGAATCAATGAAGAAAGATGGAAGACCTGGATGATCTTCCCGGTGACTAGGGTGTGTCTTTCAACACCGAAATCAAACAACTGGTGTCTTCCTCCTGGAATACACTGAACTATCTCTCCTGAGATGCGCCTCTTCTCCTCAATGACAAGTCATAATCTGCATAATGATGAATTAGGTCGCCGACCCTTCCTTTATAGCTTTCCAAAACCCTAAATCATGCTGAAACCCTAAATCACTGCTGAAACCCTAATTCATTGTTGACGTCTATTTTTAGCTCATAATGACTTAAAAGCGTTGTTAACCCTTGTTATCTCAATGTCACTTTCCGAATATAACACCTGTGACTAGAGTGACCTCTAGTAACCCTGTTTACCCCTCTTTGGCCCTGGCTATAGTCTAACGGGGTGGTTTAGACCATTAAGCCTCCTTTTCTAGAGCTCCTATTTGGAAAGGGACATTACACTAAGTCCCTTAATCAATCACAACTCATAACTCCATACTAGATTATCATACATACATCAACATTATTCATGGCACAAGTAATCTAATTACTAAATTAATCATACATCAACATTATTTTAATGCCGCAAGAGAGTATAATTACTCAATCAATCATACATCAACTTTATTTTAATGGCACAAGAGAATCTAATTACTCAATCAATCATACATCAACGCCCGTTTAATTGCACGAGAGAATCTAATTACTCAATCAATCATACATCAGTGCCCTTTTAATGATGCAAGAGAATCCAATTACTCAATCAATCATACATCAACATCATTTTAATGGTGGAAGAGAACCTAATTACTCAATCAATCATTCATGCAATGATAACTGTAAGTTGAGTAAAAGAATAATACCGGAGGATTAACAATAGTCACAAGAGTATAGGTACCTTCTTAGTCACAGGTGGAGATCTATTTATACCCGTCATTAGTACATGCCAAGTCATGTTCCTTCCAGGTCAAGTGTCGTTATCAAGTGCTTCATCCAAATTTCAAGATAAGAAAAGTCAAATCATAACCAACACTAAGTAAAGGTTTCAAGTTATTTACATATTTAATTAAAGGACTATAGGAACGTCAACCATGGATAAACAATATATAAAACTTCGTAGGTTACTTATATATTCACATATAAAGAACTAAAATCACTTCCTAACAAGCAAATTGATAGTGAATCAATAGAGTACATATCCTTATAGAAGATTTAAAAGATCAATAAATTACGCAATATATAGAATTCATATGCCATCCATATATTCATTATAAAGGTAACGATATCAATCATCAAGGACAATAAGGAAGGATAAGGTATTCATTGAGTTACTGTCACCAATTAATAAAGAAACAATATTGAATTTAACTAAGAGATTGGTATATAATTCGAGGAAATTTATTTAACCTTAAATACTACCATTGATTTGGGTAATTTATTAAAGGAGTATAAAAAAATAATAATAATGTGAAATTATTAATTAATAGAATATCTAAATTGTCCCACTGGACCTTGACCTGATCGACTGTTCGACATTGTAGTTGTTGAATGCAATGGTCTAGAATGCGGATTGGCTCCGCCGTGAGTGCACCCTTGTCCGACACCTGCAAATAACTCATGTCAATCACATGTGTAGGATCACTAACATAATGTCTCAAAACATATACATGAAAAACATCGTGCATACGCCTCAAAGAATCAGGCAAGGCTAGTCGATAGGCCATGGGTCCCATCCTTTCCACAACTTTGAAGGTCCGACAAACCTAGGAGAGATTTTAGCACCCTTTCCAAAATTGATCAAACTCTTGTGTGGTTTCACCCACAAGAAAAATCGATTGCCAACTTCATAATTGTGGTCAATGCGATGCGCATCAACATAAGTATTCTATCAATCTTGTGCCTCTTTAATCCTTTGTCTTATCAATTGCATTTGTTCTTCCATTTCTTGGATCACTTCTGGTCCGACCAGGACCCTATCCTCAATTCGATCCCATCTCAATGGCGCCCGACACGGTTTCTCGTTAAGAAACTCAAATGGTGCCATCTTAATGGTACTTTGATAGTTGTTGTTGTATGCAAACTCTACCAGTGGCAAGAACTCTTCCCAATGCCTTTGTTGGTCCATTACATACATATGCAAGATATCTTACAAAATTTGGTTCATTCTTTCTGTCTACTTGTTAGTCTTAGGGTGATACGTTGTACTAAAGTTAAGTTGTGTTCCCAAGGCCTCTTGGAAACTGGTCCAAAAATGTCATGTAAGCACTGATCCTCTAGCGGATATGATCCTTTTTGACAAGCCATGCAATCTCACAATCTCGCTGACAAAAACTATAGCTATGTCTAGCACCTGATACATCATATGCACAGGAATAAAATGTGCACTCTTCATCAGGTGTTGACTACCACGAAAATTGAGTCGTTCCTCCTTGTCGTCATCGACAATCCAACAATAAAGTCCATCGAAATGACCTCCCATTTTGATTTCAGAATAGCGTGTGGCTGTAGTAATCCCGTCAGATGTCTATGCTCATATTTCACTTGCTGACATTCCATACATCTCTCCACGTAGCTAACTATGTCTTCTTTCATTCCCTTCCAGAAGAATAAAGGCTTAAGGTTTGCCCTCATCTTCATGACTCCCAGATGAGCCATGTATACTACTCTATGAGCTTCGCTTAAGATCAAATTTCTCAATTTGTCCTTAGGCGATGTGTAAATCTTGTTATTATACCTCACCAGTCCATCATTGTCCAATGTATAACCTTCAAACTTTGGTACCATCATGGTGTCTTGTCCGATATTGTCCTTAACATCTTTATACCAGTCATCGTCGATCTGTATAGCTAGAATCTTTTCTCGAAGATTTGTTTGAAGAGGTATCACCGAGAATATGCATGGTCTTCGACTCAATGCATCTTCCACTCTATTCACCATACCTTTAATGTAAGAAATATAGAAGTTGTATTCGCCAAGCAATTCTGACCAACGCCTCTGTTGTGTGTTCAAGTCACTCTGCGTAAATATGTGTTGTAGTCCACAGTGATCTGTCTTTAGTTCAAATTTTCGTCCAATCAAATAGTGTCTCCAAAGCCCCAAGGCATACACAATGGCCAATAACTCCAAATCTTGCGTTGCATAGCTCTCCTCATGCCTTCTTAATTTCCTTGAGATGTAAGCAATCACTCGACTGTCTTGCATCAATACTCCGCCTAAACCCTCCTTGGATGTGTCTGTGCATACCAAGAAATCCTTGTCCATGTCGGGGACTTTCAGTATTGACGATGTTGTCAGCAACTCCTTGAGCCTTTGAAATGCTTCTGTGCATTTCTCGCTCCATAAAAGCTTCTTGTTTTTCTTCTGCAATTCCATGATCGGATTTGCTATCTTTGAAAAAACTTCGATGAACCTTCAGTAATATCCTGCTAAACCTATAAAGCTGCTTACTTCTTGTACATTTGTCGGCACAAGCCATTCCATGATAGCCTCTACCTTCATCGGATCCACAACAATACCTTCATTGGATATGACGTGCCCTAAGTGATGAATCTTCGATTGGTAAAAAGAGCATTTCGACAGTTTCTCGTATAATTTGTTTTCTCGTAAACACTGTAGTACTAAGCGCAAATGTTCATCATGTTCTTCGTTGTTCGAGAATATATCAATATGTCATCAATGAATACTTGAACAAACTTGTACAAGTATTCGTGGAACACCCCATTCATCAAACTCATGAATACCCCCGGGGCGTTTGTCAGTCCAAACGGTAAAACGGTAAACTTGTAGTGCTTGAACCTCGTCTTGAATGCGGTCTTAGGAATATCTTCCTCCTTAATTTGTAACTGGTGATATCCTGATCTCAAGTTGATCTTTGAAAATACTGTCGCCCCTTTCATTTGATCAAACAAATCATCTATTCTTGGAAACATATACTTGTTCTTGATCGTCGCCTTGTTCAATTGACGATAGTCAATACAAAGTCTCCACGACCCATCCTTCTTTCTTATGAAAATAACAGGTGCACGCCAAGGTGACACACTTGGACATATAAGTCCCAAGTCCAACAAATCTCTCAATTACATTTTCAAATCCAGTAACTCAGGCGTTGACATCTGATAAGGCACTCTTGCTATCAGTTCAGTTCCAGGTTTCAATTCGATTGTAAACTCCAACTCTCTTTCAGGCGACAATCCTGGTAACTCTTCTAGAAACACATCGGCAAACTCTCGTACTACCAGAAGGTTTCTAATCGTCCTGCATCACCCTTTTTGTTTAGCGCTAAGACTACATATAACTTGCATCCCTTGCGCATGCTCTTCTGCAGTTGTAGGGAAGAAGTGAACCTCAATGACACTCCTTGGTTTCTTCATACAATCACTCTTCTATGTCTTTCATCATCGGTCAAACTCAACCATTTTGTCTTGCAATTTAGTATCGCATCATATTGATCATGATGTCATATGATGGTTGGACTTGGTTACAAAATCTCCCAAGTTAATGTGATAGCCCATAACCCTTACTCCAACCTTTTGTTTGGCACCCAAAGCCATTTCTATGTACCTAAACTCGTCCTGCTCGACTGCCTTTACCTTAATTTATTTCAGTGCTGCACTAGAAATAAAGCTCTCTATAGCACCTGGATCTATCAAAATACTAAAAGTTTGGTCAGGGATTATACGTGATGCCTGGAGCATGGTGGATTGGTGCTTGGCTTGGTATTTATTCACTGCTGCATGAATCATGTGGGCCTTGCCCAAATCTCCAACCGTAGTGTGTCATGTTGATTCGACCGCTTTGGCCTTCTCAACCGGACAATCTCGCTAGTAATGTGACTCTCCACATGTCCAACATACAGTCTTCAATCCAGTACTCCTGGTCCCCAAAGTAGAAGTTGTTGGCCTACTAACCTGAGATCTTGGTCTGTTCTACTGAACATGCCTAAGCCACTGCTACTGCGGGTGACATTGTTTTTAATGCGTGGTCCTCTGTAGGGAGTCCTATGCTGAGGAGTCAATTGTTGAGGTGTCATGAACTCTGTTCCTCTATACGTATCTCGATACCCTGATGTTTGCTTGGTTGGTGTTTGATGATGTTGCACTCCAAATGTCGTCTGTTCAATCGATATTTCAGGAGTCCTTCCCTAACCCTGTTGGCCAGCTCTTCCTCAACTACGAGGGCCTTATGTACTGCATCGCGCAACGTCTGAGGCATTAGGACCCTCACCTTCACACTAATGTTGAAGTTAAGTCTGAACACAAACTTGTTTACCTTTAGCTTCTCGTTGTTCAAATGTGGAGCATACCTAAGCAACTCCATGAATCGAGCCTCATACTCGGGCATTGTACGAACACCCTGTCGTAAGGCATTGAACTAATTGATCTGGCGCTCAATGAATTCCTTTGACAAATACCTCTCCTGGAACTAATCCTTGAACAATTCCCATGACACGTCTTCGACGACCATATTCAGTTGAGGTAGGAGCATCTCCCACCGTAGAAGAGCACTCCCCTTCAGCTGAAAGACCGCCATGCAGACCTTCAAGTTAGAGGTATAATCATGAAGTGAAAATCACATCGCCATGTTCTCCAACCATGCCTCGACGATTGAGCCGTCCATAACACCCATGAACTTGTGAAACTTAACCTTCTCAAGTTCTTTGTGAATACTACCACTGCCAGCTGAAGTGCATTGTGAACCCTCATTAGGTACAAGCGCCCTGGCCTCATCTCTATCTAGTATGTTAATTAAGGCCTCTGGCATCCTCTAAAAGGCTCATCAGACCAACCACATCCCCTACATCAATCTGCTCCTGCTCAATGACTTGTTCTTCTCCTTGGGGGTTAGACCCTTTTGGCGTGGATGTTATTGGAGGTGTCACACCTCCTCCCCTAGCACCAAGTTGTCTACCTCCACAGTGTTCTCTAACCATGATTACCTGCATGGAAAAATGTCAATTTCAATTAGAGATAAGTTATTAATAAAGTGCTTAATGCAGTGGAAGGTGTAATGATCCCAAGTCACAGGGTTGAACCCGCTCCGATACCATATGTATTGTCCCCTCCATTACGACAACGATTAACAATGTACGATAGGTAAATATTTTTTTCTTCGCATTAGGAATTTAAATCGTCACAACACAAATTAATAGAATTACAAACGACACATCATCAAAATCAATAATGACACAAAGCCAATGCATTAACATAAATAACAACGACACATGATCAACGCATAAACATAAATAGCGACGCGGTTCAACACATCACAATCAACTGAAGAAAATATAAATAATGATCATCCATGTCACTGAATATTAAAATAACTACCCACCCAACCTATCCTGCATGGTTAGGACCTCCAGGACACATAAGCAACGCTCAAGCCCAAGATTCATCTGATTGATTTTGACCACTTAAGGTCTCAGGGCTGGCGACTATTCTGAGGAACAAGGAGGTATCTAAGTCCCTTAATCAATTAGAACTCATAACTCCATACTAGATTATCATACATACATCAACATTATTCACTACGAAAGTAATCTAATTACTAAATTAATCATACATCGACATTATTTTAATGGCGCAAGAGAATCTAATTACTCAATCAATCATACATCAACATTATTTTAATGGTGCAAGAGAATCTAATTACTCAATCAATCATACATCAACGCCCTTTTAATGGAGCGAGATAATCTAATTACTCAATCAATCATACCTCAATGCCCTTTTAATGGCGCAAGAGAATCCAATCACTCAATCAATCATACATCATTGATCAACATCATTTTAATGGTGCAAGAGAACCTAATTACTCAATCAATCATTTAGACAATGATAAGTGTAAGTTGAGTAAAATAATAACACTGAAGGATTAACAACAATCATAAGAGTATATGTACATTCTTAGTCACAGATGGAGATCTATTTATACCCATCATTAGTACATGTCAAGTCAGGTTCCTTCTAGGTCAAGTGTTGTTATCAAGTGCTTCATTCAAATTTCAAGATAAGAAAAGTCAAATCATAAGCAACACTAAGTAAAGGTTTCAAGTTATTTACATATTTAATTAAAGGACTATAGGAAGGTCAACCAGGGATAAGCAATATATAAAAATTCGTAGGTTACTTATATATTCACATATAAAGAACTAAAATCACTTCCTAACAAGCAGATTGATAGTGAATCAACATAGTACATATCCCTATAGAAGATTTAAAAGATCAATCAATTACGCAATATATAGAACTCATATGCTATCCACATATCCATTATAAAGGAAAGGATATCAATCATCAAGGACACTAAGTAAGGATAAGGTATTCATTGAGTTACTCCTACCAATTAATAAAGAAACAATATTGAATTTAACTAAGAGATTGGTATCTAATTCGAGGAAATTTATTTAACCTTAAATACTACCATTGATTTGGGTAATTTATTAGAGGAGCTTAAAACAAATTAATAATGTGAAATTATTAATTAATAGCATATCTTAATTGAAGATATGCTATCTCACAGATTACATGAACCTTAATTTATGGAAGATACAGTTGTCAAATTTCAATTACCAGAGATACAATTTTCTTTGACTTGGGTCGATCTAAATGATCCAAGTAAAGAAAACTAATCATAGGTTCGGTGGCTGCAGAAAATTCACAAGAACACAGGGATATTATTCCTCTTAGGTCACAGTTCAATCGTAACTTCACGATCTGTTAACTCTGCTAAAGACCGTCATTCATTTGATCAATCTTCGAGGAAAGTTTTCGAGGAAAGGAATGGTTGACCAACATTTCGAACAGGACGAGTACAAATTTTATAGATAAACCTTAAGTTAATGCAAGGCGAATGAATGATAGTTTTTCCTCTAATTGAGGTGTGTAGGTATCGGTCTCAGAGCTATTGAGGTAATAATAATGATTATCGGTTTCTCCCTTTGACCCAAGCTAGGCAGTGTAGGTGAGGATCAACGAGCCATAATTAAATATTGCTCCTATTGAAGCTAGATCTATTGTTTAAAATCATCTACCCAGTTTGCTGCATTTTAAACTTCAATTATAGAACCTGATTTTTATTTCACGGTAAACAATGATATCATATACTTACCATCAATTATTGGGTGTAATCCATCTATATAGTCCCGAAGTGCTGCAAACGTTGGATTTTCTTACAAGGCAAAATACAACAACGAGGAAAAAAAATCAATTTCTATGCCTTTTAGTCATGACATTATGAGAAAAACAGAGGACACTTTGATTCCATATTCACAAAATAAAAAAAATGTTTAGGATAGAGCTCACTAAAGAATTTTCACATAAGAGAAAACAATGAACAATTTCTTTGTTGTTAATTGTAAGTCGATAATCAATCCTATGAATATGTATATATACATAACGATTATTATTATTATTTTTTTTTTACCAAAACAAAATTTTAACCACAATATAAAGGTAATTCTAAATTTCAATTGCAACAACTATTACAAATTTTTATTTTTAAGATGACAAGTTTACATTAGTTTCGATCTAAGATAGCCATCACGAATTCAATCCAGAAAATTCAAGTGATTACACACACACACACACACACACACACACACACACACACACACACACACATATATATATATATTTGGAGGGCTCTCATCTCATGGAAGTTTGCTAATGGTATCAGTCATCAAGTGAGAGTTTTAAGAAGCAAATCAATGCAGTGGTCGGATAGTAATGAGCGTTCTGGCTACAACATAGCGATGGAATCAATTAAAATCCTTTGTTTTGTAAGGGAGAGCAATGAAAACAAATTCCATGCATTCAATTAAAATTTAGTTGATAACATTTTAAAATTTTCCTTCCATATCCCACAACGATCCATTGAACTCACAAAAATTAACATCATAATTTAATACAACTTTGGGCAATAAAACTACATATATATGCAAACCAAACTATTACATTTCAACTCAAATAAGAATTATTGTAACAATAGATGATGAAGCCGAAGTTGTTCCTCAACGATCGCGTTCCTTCTAGAGCTCCCACTTGCTAATCGTAGAGACTTCATCGATACCTCCTAGCCAATGCTAGGGGTACTCTTCTTCTCCCTTATCCCCCGGAGCCACAAAGGGGCCATGCACACAAACCATAAATCCTCTAGCTCCCAGATTGCCTCATAAGGTAGAGCCACCACTCTCTCTTAAGTTGGGTATCCCAACTCTCACAAGTAAAACCAGTCAAAAAATATGGAGAATAACTTTACCCATAACCAGTGTGATCCCTTTCCCCTCTTTACCAATTGCTTTATAGGAGTTTCCTTAATGACAACTCCCCACTTGCACAATTAATGCAATTTTTAATTTAGATAAATTAAAATTATTTCCCCCTTACACTTGTCACCCTTTTCCCAAGTTGCACAAGAAATTCCACATTATATTTTAATTAAAGTCAATTTCCCTCACCCATCCTAAAAGCGCTCCTTAAATCACTCCTAGTTGTCTCTTTATTCCCCTTATTTCCAATTAATGATTGCCACCTTACTAAATCTGAGTTGAGTTAAAATATGAGTCTTCTTCTAGTTAGACTAGTGTTAACTAGACTCTAGATGCCTTTCTATGCATACACATTCTTTCATCTTTATTTCTTTCTCATTTTAGAACTCCCTTTTAATATTTTCTTGCACACATGTGCCTTATCAAATATTTAGATATATTTCACTCTTTTTCATTCATAACTTGATTTACTTCATCCCCTTTTATTTAATTTATAATTTAGTTTTAGTCTTCTTACCCAAACTTAGACTTAGGCTTAAATTTTGAATAGACTTAGACTTTCATTTGGGGATGCAAAATGAATAATTTCAATCCTTAATTAATTAATTAAATCTGGCAATGTTTAAATATTTTACAAGGTTTAATTATTCGCTCAAGGTTTTCTAGGCCACCTAGATTCATTGACTCAAGTGTTACTTCCGCGACGTGCCCTTCAAGACACACTCTGTGCTTCAAGGGTGCTACTCACCTTTGACTAGTTTTGGTAGTTTTCCAACCCTTGGAGTCAACACTCCATTCAAGCGACCTTGTGAGAGACTAAGGGATTCTAAGGACTTAGGACCCTGCCTTATTTCTCGCCCCTTAGAAACCTTTGTGAGTGACTGTCTCAGTCTACCCTCGTGACATTGTGGATCTCTTGAACTAGGTAATCGTTAACCTACAATTCGATCCACGACGAGAGTGCTAGTAGGATGTGACAAGGACACTGCCACACCTCTCCCTCAATATCTGGTCTTTGTGCATGGCCCCTTTACTCCTTATGTGAGTCGGATTAGCAAACATTCATCAACCTGCATCCATCAACGGAACACTGCCAATGATCCATATACAAAATCATACTATAATCGATCATATGTCACATATGCATAAATGAAATACTCAAACCAATACAATCCACTCGCTGACTCAATCTGGAGTCCAAGGAGGTCCATTGATTCCCTCTGCATCCACAATACGTCAAGTGTCCTGCACACTCACAAAAACTTGTCAATAGCATATGTCAATACACATATAACAAATAACATAAAATAATAGTCCATCAACATCATCATAAGAATCCATAAGCGAAACAAATAACCATGTACTATAACCGGATCACTTGCACGCAAGTCTCCTCAAAGAATAAGTCAATAACATGTTCTCATAAGAGCAGAATGTTACATACACCACCTCTTGTTTTAAACTTAGTCTCGAAGTTGTATAGTATATAAAATGCAGTAATAAAAGTATCTAACAAGATCTATATGTCCAATCTATCAAATAAGTAAGGAAACTGTTGACGCATATCATATGTGTCCTCCCAAGTAGTTGAGTGTGGACTATAATTGTCCTACTGGACCTTGACCTGATCGAATGTTCAACGCTATGGCTATTGAATGCGATGGTCCATAATCTAGATTGGCTCTGCCGTGATTGCACCCTTGACCGACATCTGCAAAGAACTCATGTCAATCGCATGTGTAGGATCACTAACATAATGTCTCAAAACATATATATGAAAAACATCGTGCATACGCCTAAAAGAATAAAGCAAGGCTAGTCGATAGGCCACGTGTCCCTTCCTTTCCACAACTTCGAAAGGTCCCACAAACCTAGGAGAGAGTTTAGCACCCTTTCCAAACTTGATCAAACTCTTGTGTGATTTCAGCAGCAAGAAAACTAGGTCACCAACTTCATAATTGTGGTCAACGCGATGCACATTAACATAAATCTTTTGTCGATCTTGTGCCTCTTTAATCCTTTGTCTTATCGATTACATTTGTTCTTCCATTTCTTGGATCGCTTTTGGTCCAACCAAGACCCTATATTCAAGTCGATCAAAACTCAATGATGCCCGACACGGTCGCCCGTAAAGAAACTCAAATGGTGACATCTTAATGGTACTTTTATAGTTGTTAATGTATGCAAACTCTACCAGTGGAAAGAACTCTTCCCAATGCCTCATTTTGTCCATTACATACATATGCAACATATCTTCCAAAATTTGGTTCGTTCTTTCTGTCTGCCCATCAGTCTCAGGGTGATACATTGTACTAAATTTAAGTTGCATTCTCAAGGCCTCTTGGAAACTGGTCCTAAAATATCCTATAAACACCGATCCTCTATAGGATATGTTCCTTTTTGTCTCACAATCTCGATGAAAAAAACCCTAATTATGTTTGGCACCTGATACGTCGTACACATAGGAATAATATGTGCACTCTTCATTAGGGTGTTAAATACCATGAAAATCAAGTCAAATCAAGTCATGTCTCCTTGCCTTCAACGACAATTTAACAATAAATTCCATTGAAATGACCTCCCACTTCGATTCCGGAATAACGTGTGGTTGTAGTAATCCTACCAGATGTCCATGCTCATATTTCACTTGCTGACATTCCAGACATCTCACCACGTAGCTAACTATGTCTGCTTTCATTCCCTTCCAGACGAATAAAGGCTTAAGGTCCGCCCTCATCTTCGTGACTCTTGGATGAGCCATGTATACTTCTCTATGAGCTTCGCTTAAGATCAAATTTCTCAATTCGTCGTTAGGCGGTACGTAAATCCTGTTATTATACCTCACCATTCCGTCATTGTCCAATGTATAACCTTCAAACTTTGGTACCATCATGGTGTCTTGCCCAATATTGTCCTTAACTTCTTTGTACCAGTCATCATCGATTTATATAGCTAGAATATTTTCTCGAAGATTCGTTTGAAGAGGTATCACCGAGAATACGCATGGTCTCTGACTCAATGCATCCGCCACTCTTTTCACCATACCTTTAATGTAAAAAATATTGAATTTGTATTCGCTAAGCAATTCCGACCAACGCCTTTGTTGTGCATTCAAGTCACTCTCATTGATGATTTTAGGGGCTAAATTTCGCCAATAGGCTAATTTTCCATGGTTTTTCCCAAAAAATGATTTGGCAATTTCCATTTTTTCTAAAAATGAATCGCCCAAATTCCATAGAATAAAATTATTTTACCTTAAAAAT